>PVIW01005211.1:0-111702 GCA_004026585.1 Noctilio leporinus | reverse complement strand
AAAAAAAAAAAAAAAAAAAAAAAAAAAAAAAAAAAAAAAAAGGAGGGAAAAAAAAAAAGAAAAAGAAAGGAAGAAAAGAATAAAGAAAGGGTTTAGATGGCTGGGGAAGGGAGGAATACTTAGATTGAGCACTGGGAATGTGTTGTAGCCAGAGAGTAAGTAGTCTTTAAGTCAAGAGTAGGGGGAGGGTCTTGGGTATTCAGGTAGATTGAGATAGGGGGGGATTAAGAATATGTGAGAAGTAACTTTTGAAAAGGATATGTTGGGGATTAATAGTTCATGTAGCTCTCAGTATAACTCAGATGCTTGAGATTAGCAGCAATCCATTTCCTGAGGCTGCCTCTTTTTCTTGCTCTGCAGTCTATAGTCTAGCTGGTCTTGGCATGGCAGGGCCTCTGATTGTCACAGTTAGGGCTGATTCTGAGTGTCCGCCCCCAGGTAGGCTGGGCCTTCAGTAGTCTAGCTGGGTTTTAGGGCTGCCGGTATTCTGGAGCCTGCAGGGTGTCCCCTCCCACTCCTGGCGGAGGTTCCTTCCTGTGATAGGCACCTGACACCCCTCCCAGTTAGCCTGCAACCTCTCTGGTTCCTGTGATGATTGGCCCTGCCCCTGCAGCTCCTGGAGGAGGCAGTCCCCATCTGCCAACAGTGCCCAGGGTCTGCCAACACTGCCCAGCTCCCCCAGGCGAGAGCCAATCCTCCAAGTCGACCAGCTCTCCAAGGAGTCCTTTACACGGCCTCTGTGATGCACCTCTCCCAGGTGTCTGCAGCCTTTGTCTCGGGCAATGGGCAGGTCAGTTGACTCCGCTACTAGTTCCAGCTCGCAGTTTGGAGTTTCTGTGGGAGCCTGGGGGGCCTGTGTGGGTGCGTAGGACTGGGCCTCCCCCCTCTCAGGGGCTTTAAACTGCTATTTCCCTAGTCACCCAGCAGCACCATTTTCGGCCCTCTCGCCACCCTGGCTGGTGCACTTCCCTGCTTCCCTGCTCCTGCTCCCAGCAGGACTCTTTTCCTCCACCTCTAGCCCAGTGAGGAGTTTCCTCTCCCTGTTGCTGGAGCAAGTCTCTCACACAGTCCCTCCCCTGCAGGAGTTCAATTCCTCGTTCCCTCCGGCATTTGCCCTCACTGCCCACACTTCACTGTTCAGATTTCTAGTCACCAGGGAGCCTGGAGCTGCTTCAGTTAGAGATGCCCCTCTGGGTAGAGCCGCCCCTGCTCAGAGCCGACCTTGGCCCTACGGCTGGTAAGTCTGGAGCCCCCTCACCTGCTCTCCTGCAGGTCTCCGCTGCCTCTGGGCTGTGCTCCCCTGTGTCCAGAAGCTGACTACTCCAATTCTTAGGGACCTGAAGATGTTTTGCGCTCCCTATCCTGTCCTTTAGCTGCTCTGGTACTCAAGAACACCATCAGCACTGCTCTCTACTCTGTCGCCATCTTTCTCCCCATCCTGAAGTTTTCTGAGTATAGGTCTTTTATCTCCTTGATTAAATGTATTCCTAGGTACTTTATTTTTCTTGTTACTATAGTAAATGGAATTTGTCTCCAAGTTTCTTCCTCTGTTGTTTCATTGTTGATATATAAAAATGCCTTTGATTTCTGGATATTGACTTTATATCCAGCTATTTTGCCAAATTCACTTATTAGGTTGAATAGATTTTTGATGGAGTCTATTGGGTTTTGTACATACTTAATCCAATCATCTGCAAATAATGACAGTTTTACTTCCTCCTTTCCAATTTGGATGTCTTTGATTTCTTTTTCTTGTCTGATCACTGTGGCTAGAACTTCCAAGACTATGTTGAATAGAAGTGGAGAGAGTGAACATACTTGCATTGCTCCAGATCTTAAGGGAAAGGCTTTCAGGTTTTCCCATTGAGTAAGATGTTGGCTGCAGGTTTCTCATATATGGCCTTTATTATGTTAAGGTATGCTCCTTCTATTCCCATATTGCTGAGGGTTTTATCATAAAAGGTTGCTGTACTTTATCAAATGCTTTATCAGCATCTATTAATATGATCATATGGTTTTTGTTTTACACTTTGTTTATGTGGTGTATTATGTTTATTAATATGCAAATATTGTAACATCCTTGTATCCCTGGGATGAATTACACTTCATCATGCTGCATGATTATTTTTAATGTGTTGCTGAATCCAGTGTGCCAGTATTTTGTTGTGCATTTTAGCATCTATGTTAATCAGCAATAGTTGCCTATAGTTTTGTTTCTTTGTTTTGTCTTGACCTGGTTTTGGGATTAGAATAATACTGGCCTCACAGAAAGAGTTTGGGTTCTTCCCTCTTCTTGGATATTTTGGAATAGTTTGGGAAGGATAGGAGTTAACTCTTCCCTAAATGTTTGGTAATATTCACCTGTGTAGCCATGTGGCAGGGCTCTTGTGCTCTGGGCTTTTGTGTGTGTGTGTGTGTGTGTGTGTGTGTGTGTGTGTGTGTGTGTGTGTTTGTGTGTGTGTGTATTTTTGCTGCTTCAATTTCACTCGTTATAATTGGTCTATTCAGGTTTTCTGTGTCTTCTCAGTTCAGTTTTGGTAGATTGCACATTTCCAAAAATTTGTCCATTTCACCCAAGTTGTCAAATTTCTTGTCTTATAGTTGTTTGTAGTAAGTTCTTACAAACCTTTGTATTTCTGAGGTATCAGTTGTGATTTCTCCTCTGTCTTTTCTGATTTTGTTTATTTGGGTCCTCTTTTTTCTTGATGAGTCTGGTTAGAGGCTTGTCAATTTTGATGTTCTTTTCAAAGAATCCACTCCTGGATTTATTGATCCTTTGAGTTGTACTTTTTGTCTCTCTGTTATTTAATTAATTCTGCTCTGATATTGATTATTTCCTTCTTTCTACTTGCTCTGATCTTTGTTGTTGCTCCTCTAGTTCTTGTAGCTTTATGGTTGGGTTGTTTGTATGAGCTTCTTCTAATCTTTTTAGGTAGGCCTGTATTACTATGAACTTACCTCTCAGGATTGCATTAGCTATGTCCCACAGGTTATGGGGTATACTGTATTCATTTTCATTTGTTTCTAGAAACTTTTTGAGTTCTTCTTTGATCTCATTGTTAACTCATTTATTGCTTAATAGCATATTATTCAGTCTCCATGAATTAGAGTGTTTGGGGATTTTTCCTTGAGGTTGGTTTCTAGTTTCAAGCCATTGTGATCTCAGAAGATGATTTTAACTTTCTTGAATTTGTGGAGGCTTGTCTTGTGTCCTACTATATAGTCTATCATTGAGAATGTTCCATGTGCATTTGAAAAGAAGGTGTATTTTGCTTTTTTGGGAGAAAAGTTCTGTATGTATCAGTTAAGTCTCGTTCATGTAGAGTGTTATTCAATGCCACAATATCCTTGTTTTTTTTTTGCATGAAAGATCTGTTCATTATTGATAATAAGATATTAAAATCCTATACTGTTAGAGTGTTCCTATCCATATCCTTCTTGAAGTACCCCATGATTTTCCTTATGTATTTGGGTGCTCCCATGTTGGATTCATATGTTTACAAGGGTTATACCTTCTTGATGGATTATTCTCTTAAGTATTATGAAATGCCCATCTTTTGTCTCTTTTTATGCCCTTCATTATGAAATCAATTTTGTATGATATAAGTATTGCTACCCCAGCATTTTTCTCATGTCCATTTGCCTGAAATATATTTTTCCTTCTCTTCACTTTTAGTCTGTGTCGATCTTTTGTTCTGAGGTGGATCTCTTGAAGACAGCATATATGTGGGTCATGTTTTCTTAGCCATTCAGCTACCCTATGTCTTTTGGTTGGTGCATTTAACCTGTTCACATTTAAGGTTATTATAGACAGGTACTTATTTATTGACATTTCCCCCCTTTGTTCCTGTGTTCATCTCTGTCTCTCTCTCTATTTCTTCATCTTTTTAAAGCAGGCCCTTTAGCATCTCTTGCAATGCTGGTTTGGTGGAAATGTATTCTTTTAGCCTTTTTTTTTTTTGTCTGGGAAACTCCTTATTTCACCTTCAATTTTGAATGAGAGCCTTGCTGGGTAGAGTATTCTTGGTTGTAGGCCTTTGTGTTTCATTACTTGGAGTATTTTTTGACATTTTCTTCTGGCTTGTAATGTTGTTGTTGAGAAAGTATTTGATAACCTTATCAGTTCCCCCTTATATGTAATTAGCTGTTTCTGTCTTACTGCTTTTAAGACTCTCTCCTTGTCTTTGAAATTTGCCATTTTAATTATGATGTGTCTTGGAGTGGCCCTGTTTGGGTTCATCTTCTTTGGGATGCTCTGTGCTTCTTGAACTTGAGTGATAGTTTTGCTCATCAATTTAGGGAAATTTTCTTTCATTGCTTTTTCAAATAGATTTTCTATCCCTTGCTTTTCTTCTCCTTCTGGTATCCCTATGATTTGGATATTATTACATTTCATATTGTCCTGTAGATGTCTTAAAACCTCTTCATTTTTGTTCAGCCTTTATTCATTTTGTTGCACTGTCTGGTTATTTTTTTCCATATTGTCCTCCAATTTACTGATCCAGTCCTTTGCTTCCTCTAACCTACTTTGGATTCCTTCTGTTGTGTTCTTCAGTTCAGAAATTATATTCTTCATTTCCTCCAGGCTCTTACTGATGGTTTCTATGTCCTTTTTAATGCTGGTATAATTTTCAGTAAGTTCCTTGTAGTTTCCCTAGTGTTCTTTGTAGTTTTCTTTGAGTTAATTGAGCTCATTGAGCTTTCTTTTAACATTGCTTTGAATTCCATGTGTGAGTTTGTTTCTATTTTACTTAGTAGTCTTTCTGGGGATTCCTCCTTTCCTTTTGGTGATGGACTGTTTCTTTTTCTCCCCATTTTGGGTGTCTGTTGTTGCTTGTTTTTATTTCTTGGATTAATATGTTTTGACCCACTGACTTCATGGAATGCCCTTCTGTGGTAGGGGATTTGTGAGGTTCAGTGGTGCATACTCCTAGATTTCCTCAACTTGCTGCTCTTGGAATGTCCTTTATGTCATTAATTTGGACTGTCTGGTTACATTTTAGACTTGGCTTATGTGTTGCTCCTTGATGCATTTTTCTCTCCAGCTGGCTCATTGAGAGATACTGCTTCTGTCACTTCCCTAATACTGTTACTGTGCTGCTCATTTGCTGCCAATGAATCATCCACTTTCAATGATCTTTTCACAAGCATTTCCACATTCAGGGAAGGGTCGCTGCTGCTGGATAAAACTGACCAAACAACGTCTTCTGAAAACCAAGCATTCTGAATACCTGACTATATGACTTGTATTTTCTATCATAATAGTCTTTTGATGACAAAGTTTGTAATTTTATTTTATTCTTATTTTTCTTTTTTGTTAGCACATCTATATTGTTTTAGAAGTGTTTCTTTACCACATGTTGAGAAGAAATTTTCCTGTTATGTTTTGCAAACTTTGTTGCTTAAACCCTTTCACTTTTTAATATACTTTCCGCCTTAACATTATTTATGACATGAAGTGGGATTCAAGTTTGACTTTTTTTTCAGAATGGGTATAAATTTATTCAATATGACTTCTTGAAAAGACTGCACTTTGCCCACTAATTAGCATTGTCTCTTCTGTCATGTATTAAGTGCACATATACATATGTAAAAATAAATGTATAGTTGTTTTATCAGTTTATTTGTGCAGTCTTGTGTCAATATCATATTGTCTTAGTTGCTGTAACTTTATAGTAGGTGTTGGTACCAGTTATCCCCACTCTCTTGCTGTGTTTTTCAGGTTTATCTTGGCTAATCTGGGCAATTTGTATTTATACATACATTTTAGGAATTTTTCAGATAAAATTTTGATTGATAGTATATTAAGTCTGTACATCAATCTGAGAGAAAATTGGAATATTTCAGATGCTAGTATTCTAATTCATAAACATGGTGTATTTCTCTATTTTCTATGTTTTGTCTTTTTTAATTTTAGCTAATAATGTTTATTAATTTTCTGTGGGAAGATCTACTTTTCTTTTACATCTTCTTTTAGATCTTTTTTTCAGTGATCTGATTATTTTAATAATATTATATATGATTTTATAAACTATTCTCTTTTGTTTAATGCTGATTTATATAGATCATATTTTGTTTATTGAATATGTCCAGTAGTTTTCTTAAACTTATTTATCAATTATAATTATGTTATAGGTGAATATAAAACATTTACTTATTTTTTTCCAATTCTCATTCAATCTTTTAATTCATTCTTCATGCCTTATTGTGGGCCTGCTGATGATTGAGGCTGAAATATCTTAGTTTCTGTGTATCTGAGATATCTTTATTTTGATTTATATAATATATATGAATATATATATATCTATAGATATAGATATAGATATATAGATAGATAGATATATATAAAATGGGAGAGATTTTTCTCTGAGTTCCTAATTGTCTTCCTTTGTTTTATATTGGTACTTTGACATACATCTTGAACTTATTTTCTAAAGTGATAATAAAAGAACACTGTCTCTTTTTAAAACAGCTACAGGAATTTTAAATGAGAAAATTATGTTTTCTAGCCCAAAAGTCCTCTAGAAATACTTTTCTAAAAAACTTCCTTCACATTATCTTTTTTCCTTTTACTTGCATTGTTTCATTGTAATATGAACTCAGAGATGTTGTTGCTATTCGTTGGTTCTTTTCTGCTCTGGTGTGCTTCTTGGGAACTTTAGGTGTCGGCAAACCCAAAAGTGAAGGGAATGGCAGAGAGCTCTCTCTCCCTGTGGGCCTGGTTAGAAATCTGCTTTCCTGGTTAGAAATCTTATATACTCCAAGCTCAGAGAAGTGGAGGACTCAGCTCATTAGTTCAGACAATTTTTGGTAGCTTGGAACAAATGTTAACTTTCATGTTAGTCACTCAAACTCTCCTTGGGATCCTGACTCCACAGCTCAGCCAAGGGCCTGCTTTGACCCAGCCTAGAGGTGAGAATCTCTCACTCTGGTTTTTGTGTCTAGGCTCTCAGGGACCCATGACCTCAGAAACCATTGTACTCAAAAGGAGTAAATAAACAGGCCTTAGTCTATGCAAAAAGCTGTGTTCAGGTCATCTTTCTGGACACCTCCATGCTTATTTTACATAAGAAGAATTGAAAGTCAATATACTTAAATCTACAATTCAAATTCTGCACAATTTTTTTATATTGTTTTAGTTGTGTACTTTAACTGCCCTTCCCAGTTAGAGAACTGCACCCAAGGACCTCTAAACTCATACAGATACTAAATATTATAAGGTCAATATGATACTAGTTAATGTTTTGATATTAAAATTTACTAAGTAGATGTCTGACAATATACTATTCTTTGTAAACATATAACAGTTTAATAACCTCATAATTTACCTCATTGTATATGAAGTTTTCTTAAAAACAAGAAAAGTGTTTTGAAGTTATTTTCTCAGTAGTTAACTTACCACTCATTCAAGTTTAAGTATATAGGTCTTACGCATCTTAAAGGTCAAGCCCGTAGGCACACATTGAATTTTCAAAATGCTCACTTAGCAATATTATATGGGCTGTATCTCATTTTAACTGCTCAAGTTACATAAAAGATATTTCATGGTATTCTTTCTTGGGATTTATGAAAATGAATACTACATTTAGGTAGCTCAGTGATAATTGATACCACCGCAGACACAGATTATAGGGAACATAAGATTCTGCTGCCCTTATGTACATGTACAGTTCTCATAAAATAGATTCAATTACTTGCAAAAGTCTTAATAATATGTCTTGATGTAGCATATTGTATTTCAACAAAAGTAAAAATAGAATCAAGTGCTGGTCCTGCTCTATGACACAATTGAAGCCTGAGTTATATTTCAATCTTATTTGCATCAATCCTTATGCTTGTATTTGATATTCAGAAGTGTAACTTTGGTCAGCAGCATTCTGAAATATGTTTGAATAATTCTGTGGATATTTGGGTTCTTTTCTGAATTTCCTGGAGGTGTAAGGTATATAATAATAATACTTTTGATTGGCTATTAATTTGCTTATTTGTTTTATAAATCAGCAGTGAATTCAAGTAATAATATATTCAGCATGGTTAATCATTCTTAACTTGAATAATCAATAATTTATATGGATATATATAAGGAAACAGAATAGTAGTAATACAGAGTAAATCAAAATAACAGAAAACAATTTGGTAGAAATTTATTTGAAAAAATGCAGGACCATTTAATTAAATAAGGAATACAAAATTAATTTCAACATGAGTCATTTACAGAGTCCTGTAACAGGTGATAAAGGGGAAAATGACAAAGTAATACTACTTTCAAAGAATCCAGTGCTAAGTAAGAGGTCAGTCAGCAATAAGAAGTTCTAAACAAGTACATGGTCAATAAAATGGTTTCAGAATTAAATAGATTTGGGAAACATGATTGATTTTTGGTAATTTAAAACATTAGGATATTACGGTCTCTTTTAGTAAGGAAACATTTTTTACTGTATTTAACATCATTGCCCATAGATCAATCCCATCCCTTATTTTTATTCCAAAATACCCACTCAAGTCCCTTGGAAAACCATACTTTTCTGGAACACTGAGTTGGGCAATTATCATACCTAAGAGTAGTAATTAAACGTAAAGAATCTGATTGTGGGAACCATGACAATATAGCAGATTTGATGGTTTTGGACACAGAAAAATTAGAAGGATATTTTCAGTAGGAGAATCTATATACTAAAACTACATGTAGAAAAGTGAATGACATAAATGTTTCAAACTTTAATAATCACATAGGCAAACATTTTTAAAACATTCCTGAAATAAAGAATGAATATGTAGTTCTAGCTATTTTTGAAAAGCAATGACTACAAAGCCTTGAAAACACAAATACAAATAAATAAATAAATAAATAAATATTTTTATATCAAAGAAGAAATACTCTTTAAATAATATTGCTATATGAAAGATAGCTAAATTATTATACTTTACTATGAAAATATTATAATACTAAATTGTATTATTTATGTACATATTCAGTACATTCATTAAGTATCTACATGCCTGGTAAATTTTGAGAAGTTGGAGAAAGCTCAGTCAAAATAAAACATTAATAAATAAACTCCCTTATACATGGGACTGAAGGTTCAGTTCATCGTTTAATCAAACAATTGTAGAAAGAAATCTAAAATAACAATACATAGCACAAAGGCACAACCTGTGATAATTGTGCTTAAAAGACAGCCGTGCTTGAGGTGAAGTTGAAAGAAGAGCAGAGTTGACAAGGTGAAGGTTAAGATTTAAGGTATGCAGGGCACAGGGCACAAAAGCCCAGTGCAGGGGGATACAAGGCTGGTGTGGCTCAGCAGATGTAGTGCTGCCTGTGAACCAAAGGGTCTCTGGTTCAATTCCCTGTCAGGGTACATGCCTAAGTTGAGGTCCAGGTCCCCGGTTGGGGGCATGCAAAAGCAACCACACACTAATATTTGATGTTTCTCACCCTCTTTTCCCCTCCCTTCCCTTCTCTCTAAAAATCTATAAATAAAGTCTAAAAAAAAAAAAAAATGAATGGAACAAAGCCAACAAGGAATAGTGGAAATGTGGGCCTCTTCTCATGTAATGCCCAAATTTAATAATTGATAGGAAAAGAATTTGATTTTATAAATGTAAAACAAATACATTAATAGGATATTGACAAACTAGATTATTGCTCTGATTTAAACACTATGACCCAATTCCTCTTTGGAATTGACATATTTGATAACCGTGGAAGGTCAGTTAGTGCCACATTTATTGAGTCAGATCCTAAAGGTAGGAAAATGAATCTGATACAATTCCTATTGTATCAGAAACTCTGTATGTATATGAGATTTCTATAAGGTCTTTTGAGTAAGGTGAATCCCAACCTGACACATGATGATAAACATGTACATCTTCCATCTGGAATAAAAGAGGGATGGAGATAGAAAGAACTGCATGTGATATAGTGTGTAAAAGAATAATGTGTCAGGGAACAATAAGTAGACAGTGTTATCATAATGTAAAAGGGGAGAAAAGGAGAGAGAAAGCCACAGAAACATGTTAAAGCATGTACTATATCACAGTAGACTCTGTAAAAGCCATTCTAAGGGACTTGGGTTTCATTGGTCAGAGAGTGGCAAACTTTAGGCCAACAGGAAAAATTTGTGTTACTGCCATTATTTGGTAAATAAAGTTTTATTGAATCATAGCCAAATTCATTCACCTAGGGTTGTTTACGGATGTTTTCATACTTCAACAACAGGGTTTGAGTATTTTGTGGCAGAAATCAGATAGTTCACAAAAGGAAACATTATTAACTAACATTTTACAGAAAAGTTTGCTGACCTTTCTATGCATAAGGGGCCATATACAATTTTCAAGCAAGAGAATGTTACTTTTAGAGTTTACTTTATCTAAAATATAAGTACCACTTAAAATTTTTCCCTTTGTAGTTGATATGTAATATTATATGTTGTAGCTATACAACATAGTGATGACACATTTATGTAACTTATAGGTACTACTTTTTGAGTATAATTTATAGATATTAATCAGATCTCAAAACTACCCTCCTGGATCTATATTATAATCATATTTTACTGATGTGAATTTGAGATTTTGCATGGTTAAGTAACCTCCAAGTTCCAATACTTCTGACAGTTTTAAATCATATACAAATTCTGTTCTTTCTGATGCAAAGACCTACACTTTTCCATGGTCTAGAAGAGGACTGGAAAAATGAGGACTGGAATTGGGTGGAGTTTACTTATGAGGAATATATTCTAGGAATCCCACCAAGCCATGATCTGCATCTGAATTAGGTGGAATGATAGAGATACATTCAAGAACTTAGTATGAAAAATAAGCAGACAATCTAGTTTTAAAAAACTGATCATTAGCAGTTTGAGTAGAATGAATAGAAAGAAAGAAAAATTGAAAATAATTTTTGGTTTTCTCATTTGAGTGCTCAGAAGTATTACAGATAAAGAGAATTCAGTACAGAAATCAGACCCAGAGGGAGAACAAGAATGATAACTGATGTTTTGTACAGTGTGTATTTTCAAGTGCCTCAAATAGATCTAAAGAAAGACATCAGGCTTTTGATTATGAAAGGCTAAAACTCAGAAGAGACACACTACATGTTCTTGGTAGACATTCATTGGCTTTAGCAATGATTATTAGGTTACCAGACAAGGTCCTGGGCCTGAGTGGATCTGCCTGGGGCCAGTTGTAGCATGTGGGTTCTTCACTTTGTGTCGGAAAACAGGAGTTTTCACAACAGGAGTCCAGGTGACTATGAAGATTTATTTATTAAAGCTGGAACAGTGAAACAAGGAAGGGCTTAGCACAGAAGAAACAGGAGAGCCCAGGCTGGGCTGCCTCAGTTCACTGGGAAGAGAGAAAAGGGGGCTTTGGGGACAGGTTCTGGGGGTTAGCCTGGGAGAAGGCTGCCAGCTCCCCTTGTGGTAGAGTTTAGGTGACATGTGCCTGTAAAGAAAGAAGTGGGAGAAGTAGGGAAAAGAAATGGGGCAGGCTGCTCTACAGAGGCAGGGCACTCCACTGTGTCCTTTGTCTTGAGTCTTTTATCTCTCTCTTTCAGGAGGGACTCTTTGGGGAGGTCTCAGGGGAGGGTTTCAATAGAATAGTCATCAGTTTCCCAGGTGTGACTGTTCAGGGTCATGTTCTTTACTGACTGGTTAGTGCCAGGGCAAGGGGTCTTTAGTCATTGTCATGGTCCTGAAATTGCCCACTTGGAGCTGAAACACAATGGAGGGTTAGATGTTATATCCTAGATGTTATCTCCAGAGAGAAAGGCCAAGGGAGAGGGGTTCCTCTGAGGGTGAGGTCCTTATTTCCCCAGTTTTCCCCCTGCCAGTCTTTCTACCCTGGTGAATCTGCATTTGGCTGTAAATTGCTTGGCCATTGTGTTTTGCAATCTAAGTTTCCTTGTTCTGCTTGGCAAGGGATTTCCTAGCTCCTCACTATCCAGTCTCATTCCTCTCTCAGAAACTCCCATCACTAAATTCTTACTGATGATGATGGAAGAATGTTCCTTTCACTTTAGTAAATGATTCCTGCTGACAAGGATCATTGTTCCTGCCTGAGCAGGGTATAGAAGTCTCTGTTGTCTGATCAAAGTGACCCAAGGGAATGGATATGAGACTGAAACAGAGAGGCTGTTAGCTGATTCTTCCAAAGTAGGGATGGGCTAGACTCCCAAAGCATCATCATTTTGATATGGAATTGTATTCAACTCAACCATCTAGTTGATAGTATGTCAAACTAGTCAAACCACCAAGTGTCATTTCAGGAAAGTGAGGTTTACACTATGTTAACAAGCAATCAGATAAATAAGGTCATAGGTACAGGCATATACTCTATGAAAACAGAAAGAAGACAAAGGTAAATGGACACAACACACCTTAAGCTGGTTTGTGAGTCTATAAGACTGTCAGCTGAGAAGACTTCCAAACATTTTATATAGTTTTATAAACTATTGTTAAATATATATTCTACATATTTTATTAAAACCCTTTAGGTTTTAAAAGGGACACTTTGTTGCAGTGCTTTAAGGAATGTTGGAAGCCAATTGCCAAATTTCAGATATTGACTCTACCAATTGTTATAATCTTAAGCAAATTATTTGATTTTTCTATGCTTCAGTTTCACCCTTCATAAAATAGCTACTAGTAACAATACTTAACATATAAGAATGTAGCAATTACCTAATAACTAATAAATATAAAAGTTTTTGAATAATACTTTTCAGCCCTGGCTGGTGTGGCTCAGTGCATTGGCACTTACCTGCGAACCCAAAGGTCACTGGTTCAATTCCCCAGTCAGAGTACATAGCCAGATTGCAAGCCAGGTCTTCAGCCAGGTCCACAGCTGGAGGCAGGTGAAAGACAACCATACACTGATGCTTCTCTCCCTTTCTTCCTTCCTCCCTGCCCTTTTCTCTGAAAATAATAAATAAAATCTTTAATTAAAATATTAAATAAATAAATAAATAAATACTTTCATATGCTAAGCACCACTAGACAGTTGTTAGTGTCTATTATATTTACTTGTTTATTTTAAAAGAATTTTCTTCCCAGTGGGCTGAGGCAGCCCAGCCCAGCTCTCCTGTTTCTTTCTACATAATTTACTTATTAACCTTATGCTTTAGTGTTCATTCTAAAATGAAAAATCATGAATATGAGCTAGAAAAAAGGCTAATCTGAATCCAGCATTTTCTGTTTATGTGTACCTATTTCACCTCACTTTTTAAAAAAGCAATCCAACCTTAAAAGAAAGAATATCAACCACATACCCCCCAAAAGAAACACAATTATTGAGATATATCATAGGGATATAAGAGCCAACTCAAAGAGCTCCCAAATTGAAAAAGCTGGAACTATTTGACCAACAAAATAACTTCTGTGTGTTGGATGAATAGCCAAAGTATAAAATATACATATATTCTTGAGTCCATACTGAAACTATTTCAATGCCATTGGCTTAAAGCAACTTTGAGGTTATATTGCTAGAAATGATTTTGTATGATATGATCCATATGTAGGATGAATTGAGAATGGAAATAAATATTCTGCACAAATTGTGATGGACCTACAGAGGACTGTGGTGTTCTTCAGACTGTAGGAATTCCCTTCAGTTCCAGTGTCATCATGGGTCAGTGGGTCCAGATGTGATCTAAGAGGAACTTTTTGAAATTTTTAAAATTCTAAATAAAGCCATATAATTTTTCACCATTACTAAATGAGAATCCCTGAAATTTTTATTCTTCCAATATTTGGAAGTGACTTCATGATTCTGACAATTCAATGATACACCTGCAGAGATGATTGCTCAATGTGCATATTTAAATTCCTATAGAGTAGTTTGGCTGGAAAATATAATGTAGAGAGCAAAGCAGAGGGTAGAGTTTGAAAAGTCAGCCTTTAATTAGAATGATAATAGAGCTGTCAAACTGTAAAGTGCTTTGAAAGCTCAGTAAAATAACATATTAGTGAGAATAGAGAGGGATGTCATCAATGCTTTTCCAAAGAAATGACTTTTAAAAGAAACATATTAATCATTCATCAAATATTTAGTAATTGAGCTATGGTAGGTGTAGAGATTAAAATAAAGAAAGAGTTAAAGGTAATGACAAAGTTTATTTTACTAGTGGGTAGTTAGAACTGCCACAAATTTACACAGGGAATAGATATAGTAGAAGGGAGAATAAGTTTGGTAGGTGGGCAATGGGGTAGGCTACATGTGGAAAATTCTTCCTACACATTGGAGAATATTGGTAATTGAGCTGAAGTATTAGGTCTGAAGATTTAGATTTGGTTATAATTTTAAAAGCATAAAAAAGTGTAAAAGCATATGTGATTGTTCAGAATTTTGTATAGTAAAAATAAATAAAGAGAAAAAGTAATAGTGATATTTAAGGGATAAGTGAAATTGTAATAATACAAGAAGAGTTTACACTTATATGTGTTATTTAGAACAGTAAGAAAAATATGTTAGAACTCTGTCCCATATCTAAGCAATTAATTATTGTTTTAAAGACTTTATTTATTATTTTTAGAGAGAGGGAAAAGGAGGGAGGCAGAGGCAGACAGGGAGAGATGCATCAGTGTATGTTTGCCTTTCAGCTGCTTCCAGCCATGGACCTGGCTGGAAAACTGGCTTGCAGCCTGGTTATGTGCCCTGACTGGGAATCAAACCAGCAACCTTTGGGTTCAAAGGCCGGCACCTTATCCACTGTGCCATCAGCAAGGCACAATTAATTTTTTAATTTAATTTTATTGTTGTTTCATTACATCCATCCCCTTTTTCCTTCCCTTTGTCCCCTTCTCCACCCACCCACTCCCCCCGCTCCAAATCAATCCTATTTGTTGTTCATGTCCATGGTTCTTTTGTGCTAGTTCCTTGACTAAACTGTTCCCCTTCTTTGCCTCCTCCCACCCCCTACCCCTACCCCCTCCCCTCTGCCCACTGGAGATCTATTCATTGTATTCATGTATCTGGTTCTGGTTTACTTGTTCATTTTGTTCATTATTGTCCTGTAATGGGTGAGATCATATGGTATTTGTCTTTCACTGACTGGCTTATTTCACTAAGCATAATACTTTCCAGTTCCATCCATGTTGTTGCAAAGGGTAGGAATTCCTTATTTCTGCTATGTAGTATTCCATTGTGTAAATGTACCAAAGTATTTTGATCCAATCATCCCCTGATGGGCACTTAGGCTGTTTCCAGCACTTGGCTATTGTAAATAGTGCTGCTATGAACATAGGGGTACATAGGATCTTCTGAATTGGTGTTTCAGGATTCTTCAGGTATAGTCCTAGTAGTGGAATTGCTGGATCAAAAGGCAGCTCCATTTTTAGTTTTTTAAGGAAACTCCATACTGTTTTTCATAGTGGCTGCACCAGCCTACATTCCCACCAGCAGTGTACCAAGGTTCCCTTTTCTCTACATCCTCGCCAACACTTGTTGTTTGTTCATGATTGCCATTCTGACAGGTGTGAGGTGGTATCTTATTGTGGTTTTAATTTGCATCTCTCTGATGCCTAGTGATGTTGAGCATTCTTTCATATGCCTTTGGGCCCTTTGTATGTCTTCCTCAGAGAGTTGTCTGTTTAGGTCCTTTGCCCATTTTTTAATTGGGCTGTCTGTCTCCCTGGTGTTGAGTCGCATTAGTTCTTTATATATTTTGGAGGTCAAACCCTTGTCTGAGGTATCATTGGCAAATATGTTTTCCCATACAGTTGGTTCCCTTTGAATTTTGCTGGTGTTTTCTTTAGCTGAACAGAAACTTTTCAGTTTGATGTAGTCCCATTTTTTTATTTGTTCTTTTATTTCCTTTGCCCTTGGAGAAGTATCAGTAAACATATTTCTGTGTAGGATATCAAAGTTTACTGCCTATATTTTTCTCCAGGACCTTTATGGTGGCATTGATTATGTTTAAATCCTTTATCCATCTTGAGTTTATTCTGGTGTATAGTGTAATTTGGTGGTCTAGTTTTATTTTTTTGCATGTTGCTGTCCAGTTCTTCCAATACCATTTGTTGAAGAAACTGTTTTTACTCCATTTTATGTTCCTTCCCCCTTTGTTGAATATGAATTGACCATAGAGTCCTGGGTTTATTTCTGGGCTCTGTATTCTGTTTCATTGATCTATGTGTCTGTTCTTATGCTGGTACCAGGCTGTTTTGATGACAGTAGCCTTGTAGTATAGTTTGATGTCCAGTATTGTGATTCCTCCTACCTTGTTCATCTTTCTCAAGATTGTTGTGGCTATTCATGGGTGTTTTGGGCTCCATATAAATTTTTGAAATATTTTTTCTATTTATGTTAAGTATGTATCATTGGTATTTTAATTGGGATTGCATTGAATCTATAGATTGCCTTGGATAGTATGGACATTTTAATGATGTTAATTTTTCCCATCCATGAACATGGTATATACTTCCATTTATTTGTATCTTCCTTAATTTCTTTCCTCAACATTCTGTAGTTTTCTGAGTACAGGTCTTTTACCTCCTTGGTTCAGTTTATTCCTAAGTACTTTATTTTTCTTGTTGCTATGGTAAATGGGATTTGTTTTTTAGTTTCTATCTCTGATGTTTCATTATTGGTATACAAAAATTAAGCAATTAACTTTATTAAGATGTTTTCCTTGCCATATTACACATGGTCCACGAGGTCTGTCCTGCAAGTATTGGCCACACACACTTTTAATTATATTGACATTGGCTCAATACTCTTGATAGACCTCCTAGGCTTTGTTTGTACATTTAGTTTAACTCATCAACATGAATATTTAATTATCAACATTGATAAGAATTAAAAACTAATACATGGTGACTGAGTAGCTCTTTGCTCTTTTATTTAGCAATGTTTGTAAATACCTTAGAAAATTATCCATCCAGTTAGGTCATTTTAAAGAAGTTATTTACTGTCCCTTTCTATTATTACAAAATAGCAAAAAGTCTTATCATCATTAACTTATAGATTTAAAATCCTCATTTCTTAAATTTGATTTGTTGATGTCAGAAAGGATTTTTCTTTTCTGAATAATACTTGTGGTACATTTACACAATGGAATGTACCAGAAAGAAAGGAACTCCTATCTTTTGCAAGTCATGGATGGACTTGGAGAGTATTATGCAAGTGAAATAAGCCAGCTGATGGAAGACAAATACCATATGACCTTACCTATATGAGGAATCTAATGAACAAAACAGAACCACAGGCTGACCAGAGGGAAGGGGATGGGGGATAATGATGGAAAGAAGGGGAAAAGACTAAAGAGCATGCATGAATGACCCCTAGACATGGACAACAGTGTGGGAGTGAGAGATGAGATGGACGGAGGAGGGCAAAGGGGATAAAAAATGGACAATAATAGAATAACAATAAATAATCTTAAAAAATAAAGATATTCTGGAATAGAGTAAAATATTTTAAATAATATACATACTGATTGAATAAGTTTCACATATTTTGAGCTCTACCTATCATCATCTATCCATCTTTCTATCTGTATCTTTAAAGCTTTCCCTCTATCTGGAAGAGTTTTCACCCTTTTTAAGTGGCCTGTTTAATGATCTAAGGAAAGAAGAGTTCTCATTCTTGTCATGGCATAATATTGATTTATTTGTTTGTTTGTTTTTTAACTATAGGCAACAGCACTAACTATGCAAACTGTAGCATAATCAGAGTAGTTGGAATTCACTACATGTAACCGTGTACTATATATCTCAATTAATCTCTCAGGCTGTGGCTAATCACATTGCCACCAGGTAGGATCACACAACTCATAGAGCCAGGCTTATTAAAATCCATTTTTCATGTTAACAGCCATGTGGTTGAGATTAGTTCCTAAGTAGTAATGCACCTGCCATAAATTCCTCCTCTCTGTCATTCTCTGAAATACTGCTCTGTCAGAAGATGAAAACTACACGATGTGCATGCCGAGCCAGTTTAGTCATTTTTTTCTTTGGGTCAAATAAAATTTATCTTCATCCCTCACTGATTTTGAATGTACTATAGAACATAAGTGGTATTTAAATCTCTCATGTGAAATGCGACAAAGGCTGAAATGATCAGGTTGTCTTATAAGGCATAAGTATTTTTACTTTAATTTACCATCCTAAACAAACATAAACTAAACTAATAATTAAGGATTGCTACTTCAAACAAATCAATGCTTATTTAAGTATCTAAATTAATGTTCTTCCAGTATTATTAAAATTTAGACTCATGATTAATTACACATTTAGTTGTGTATGAATTCTAAATAAAAATTAAATAAACTAAAGTAAGGGTAATGAACTAAGAATCCAAATGCCCAGGTCTCAGCCTTGGCTCTGTTGTAAAGTGAATAATTTATAGCTAGTCACACAGTCTCTGTTTTTCGTAAAACTAGTGTAAAATTACATTTGCCTTTGTTTTCTTTGATCAAAGAGCTAATCACTTGAAAAAAAAATGAAGAAGCAAACTCAATCTTTATTAACTTGAGTGTGAAATATGTCTATGTGAGAGATAACCATTAGAAAGATTTATTCTCCTTGTTAAAACTCATGGTATTCCTCTAGAACTCCCAGCAGTCTTACCTAAAACATTCTGTATTAGAGTATTTATGTGGCAAATATTAAAGAAAATTGAGAAATGTCTGCATTTTGACCAAAATGGAAAACCTAATTTTTGTCATTATTAATAAAATAATAGCATGTATAAATAAATAAGTTAAAAGATATAGAGCACTTCCATAATCCCTTTAAGAGAATCCTTAGAATATGTGCCCCATATAGGTTTAGAGTGATTATCAAAGTATAGTTTGTTACAGAATCTTTTTGTGTTTTTTAACAGAAGTCTAATATAGAAGTGAGCAACCTGAAGAGGGCTAACTTTAAGCCCTGGCTGGTAGCACAGTGGTTAAGGTGCCAGCCTGAGAACTCAAAGGTCGCAGGTTCGATTTCCCAGCCAGGGCACATAACCAGGTTGCAAACCAGGTCTCCAGTCAGGTCTGTGGCTGGAGGCAGGTGAAACGCAACCGTACATTGAAAAAAAAAAAGAGGGCTAACTTTAAAAGCTGGAGAATAAATTATGAAACCACTGTCTCTGATGATTAACTATGAGAAATTTTCCCTGGCTAGGTATAATATTTCACATCTTTCCCTACTGTGTGAAATACAGAGAAAATAACACAACTATGAAGAATATATACTGTTACGCAAGTTTAGTTTTCAGATCTATTAAGATTGCTATTGAGTTACTATAGTTTTCCCATGCATGTCAGTAGAGGTATCTTCAATACTTTCCCTTGTTTAATAATTTAAATATTTAAATGCATGCACTTGATATTTGCATGACATACAAACAAGTCATAACATAAATAATGTCATGGTCAATTAACATTAAAGTGGAAGATTGAAAGAATAAAGTAAACAAATAAAATTTGACAGTTGCATTAACTTGTTCTTTTATACATATTATTTATAATAAGATGTTTTCAAAGTTCTAATTAGATATCAGAAAGAAACAAATCTCTGACTTATTTAGGCTTAAACACTGCTTAGCAATTAAATATAATCTTCACTTTTCTTCTAAAATTGCAATTCTTTCCCACTCCTTGGTGATGCAGTTCTACTTGAAGCTAAAGAGGGAAGTATCACAGCTTCCCTTCTACCATTATCACCAACATTCTTGCAATTAATGGGGCTAATGAACTTGGGGGTCATTGTGACTAAATCTTCTCTTTTTGTTTCTTAACTTTTTAAAACATTTTATTTATTATTTTTAGAGAGAGGGAAAGAGTGAGAGCCAGGGAAAGAGTGAGAGCCAGAGAAGGAGAGAGACTTCAATGTATGGTTGCCTTTCACTTGACTCCAGCTACAGACCTGGCTGGAGACCTGGCTTGCAACCTGGTTATGTGCCCTGGCTAGGAATCAAACAGTGACCTTTGGGTTAGCAGACTGGCTGGCTTATCCACTGTGCCACCAGCCAGGTCTAAATCTTCTCTTTTTATTTGTTCAAAGTTTTAAGTTCTGTCAGACCTGGGTTATTACCTAAATTTGTCATTAGGTTATTACCTAAAGAAGAAATTTTTTTCTTCTTCTTACTCTACTGTTCAAACCACTCAATTTAGAATTTACTCTCAATTTGATTATGGCAAGAACCTCCTACTAATCATCCTGTCCCCAGTCTCCCTTATTCAGATCCACCCTCCTCATCCTTTTACTTGTAGCATTTCTGAGACACAATGCTGTAGATTCTTGCCCCCGCCCCTTTCCATTTAAAACCTTTTACTGGTTTCTAAATGTTTCCACAAGTGATATGCAAATTACTAATTTAGATATTCTTATTAGCCATATTATTTTTTACTGAGATAAGCTTGACGTTCTAACTTTAATATTCTATTTACAAGGAATTATTTTATTTATTTATTTATTTTGAGAATATCTAACCTAGGTTCTTTTCTTTTTTTCTTTTTTTATTGTTGTTGTACTACATCCATCCCCTTTTTGCTCCCCTCTGTCCCCCTCCCCACCCATCCATTCCCCCCAAAGTCAATACCCCCTGTTGTCCATGTCCATGGTTCCTTTATACTATAACCTAGGTTCTTATACCTAAATTGGCTGTTCATCAAAATTCTTTAAGATGCTTGCTAAAGATGTAGCATGTCAAGATAACTGGGAATCTGATTTTAACAATTATCTGAAGAAATTCAAGTATCATGAGACTAGATAATCTTACTTTTTTCTAAACCCTGTCAATTCTTCTTAACGCAAGCATGACCCCTCCCCCAGCCAGGAAGCCCTTGCTGATCCCAGCTTCAGAGTGGATTAATAAATTGCATATATCACTAAGAATGAGAAGATCTCAGATTAAAACTAAAGTCAGTCTGGTTTCATATTTTATAATCTTTTTTGGTCTATGAATATAAATGGCCCTCCTATATGCAGAAACTGAACTTTAACCCAAAATTAGCGTCTAGGACAAGAGGTAATGAGGAATAGCCTGCTAGATGTCCTGAAATTTTGATCTCTCTGACCTCCTAATTTTTGCAATTTGCTCTAAGAATATTTGCTTTATAGAAATTTCTTACTTTGGGTTTTATTATTCTATTTTATTTTCTTTTGAACCCTCTCCACTTTCAAAGTCAAATTCTGAAAAGAGAATTAATTACTGGTTTGTAAATTAGACTTGTCAATGGGTTTCTGTAATCCCATATCTTTAAATTTTAGAAACACTACAGAAGTTCAGCATAAGTGTTGATGATTTTAAAACTTTTATGGGAGAAAATGTAGGAATGACTGAGATTTTTTACTTAAAAATCTGCTCACTGACCAAGACATATTTAAATAAAAAGTATATGATTTAGTGGAATAAGTTCAATGTATCTGGGTTTGATTCCCATTTATCCAGATCATAATATACTTGGGTAAATTAATCTCTTTCAACCAAATATTTTTATCTGTGAATATATATATATATATATATATCCCTGGCTGGTGGCATAGTGGATAAGGCGCTGGCCTGCAAACACAAAGGTCACTGGTTTGGTTCCCAGCCAAGGCACATAACCAGGTTGCAAGTCAGGTCTCCAGCCAGGTCTGTAGCTGGAGGCAGGTGAAAGGCAACCATACATTGATCTCTCTCCCTCTCTAAATCTCTTCCTTCCCCTCTCTCTGAAAAAAAATAAACAAAATCTTTAACAAATATTTTATAGTTGTAAAATTTGACAATGTATGTAAAGCATCTTGTAAAATAGTAGCTTCAAAATGACAGTTATTACACAATCAAAGAAATAAAACTCAACTTGTGCTCTTTGTAGTTGCAACAATTTAAATCTAGTAACTTTTCATGAGCTTCTGGTACAGCAGATCTAAGCTGTTCCTGTAATGCCACAGTACCCATTACGTAATAGAAAGAGTATAGAAATTATAGTCTCTAGAATTGAATTTGAATTCAGATCTATAATTTTTTAGCTGTTATTACCTGGAGAAATTTCCTTTATATCTCTAAACTTCAGGTATTTATTTTCTTTTGTAAATTAATGATAATATATCTTCACAGAATTGGAAAAAGAGTTGAATTAAGTGTGTGAAAAGGGCCTAGAACAAGCCTTAACATAACTTAAATCTACAAGCATGAATACATATTTCATGATTGCAATCGTAATGGGTTTTAGTTTTTGCCAGCTTTGATTTTATTGCATTCAGTATATGATTTGTTTTCAATAATTGACAATCTAGATCTTATTTATTATTTTTATTTTGGTAAAAAAAATGTTTACAAACACATAGCGCTTACTATGTGCCTGGCACTACTAATGTATTTCCCAAATATTAAATTATTTAAAACTTAAACAACCCTGAAATAAAATAAAATTTTATCACTATTTTCTTGATGAGGAATTTAAAGCAGAGAGACATTGAGTTGCCCATGCTCAATCAGCTGGCAAGTGGGAGAAGTGGAACTTGAACCCATGAGGTTTCAGTCACCTTGCATTAAGGTTAGATGACTTGCCAAACTGGACTGGAGTGATTTTCCAGCCTGGGACTGCAATGATTAAATATGTCCCATAAAACTTCATCTAGCAGAGGAGTCTCCCCATCAATGATTTAAAAAGTAATAAATTTTGAATAATTGACTTTTTTGATCTATGAATTAACTAAAAAAGACCATGCATTGGGATACTTTGCTCATTAAAAATGACCCATAGGACTATGGTGAAAATTTTGTTCTAGTAAAATGTCTTTCTCTGAATGAATGTGACATCTAAATCACACATATTTTTAAAAAGTCACTCAGCAACAGCAAGATTGACAATAAGATTTTTTAAAGAAATATGGATAATTTCCCTTAAAATTAGGTTAAATAATGCCAAGATTTTGCCCTAAACTTTTCAGTGGACCTTTATATGAAGTTTTAGTGTATTTATTTCATGTATTCAATTTATAAATATTTAAATTATTCAAGAATTATGTAACTATTCTCTATGTGCCAAGTTCATGTAATTATACTTACAAAGACAGACAAAACATACATCCACATGTGCATAATTGTATATATCAATTTCATCAGGAAAATAAGTAAGTTTCTGGAAAGTAGTTTATAAATTGAACATTCTGAAATTTCTATACTCTTCAATTGATCAGGATAATTGCAAATTAACATATTTTAATAAGCAAACAATACTTTTATGTTTGAAACAAACCTTCATGGAAATTTGAATATGAGTTTGGATTAGTTAAATTTTTATGAAAGAAAGGGTGTTGAAGTGAATTCATACCCTTTGGGTTATTTGTCTAGGAAAATGCTTAGAGAAGAGCCCTGTGGTTTAGAGCTACATATTAGAAAAAGATCTAACAAAAAGATGATTCCCGAGAAGTTTTCTTGATATTTATTTTATAGTTATATCAGTGAGAAAAGTACATTTGGGATTTCTGCAGGTGCTGTATCATTAAACAAGTTGTTCTTTTCTTTCCTCCTCCAGAAATATTTTCTCTCATATTCTACGTTTATTACACTCTTTTGTTGTTATTGTTGTTGTTGTTGTTCTAAAAACAAAGAACATGCATTGTAGGCCAAATTTGCTGATTTTTATTCCTGAACCAGCTGATAAATGCAACAAACACTTCCCTGGCCAGCATTCCCACTCATGGGCAAGAACTCCCTAAGCACTCCCCTGCAGAACCTGACCTCCTTCATTCCCTTTGGTCCCTACTCTAATCCTCAAAGATGCAGGACAAAAAAAAAAAAAAATTCCTTCACTATCAAAAAACTATCACAGCCACATCGCTTTAGTGGAAAGGAAGAAAGAAAGAGGAGGAAAGAGAGAAACGTTGTTTGTGAATCTGTGTTGGACAGAATGGGAGGATGGTGAGATTGAATACCACAGGTATAATGGCATTATCCCCACCCCACCCCCACCCCTGTTCTAGCTGTGTGTGTATGAGGATGGGTAACAATTGCCTACATCACAAATGTGTCACTTTTTCCTAGAGCAGCAATCTCATACTTTGGGGAATATAAATAACTCTAATTTGAAGCAGTCCATTTGCTTATTCTTTGCTTTTGTTTCCCCTGCCCGGAGAGACATCTCTGAAAAAAAATTAGTACAAGCAACATCCAATATTCTGCTGCCTGTGTTTTCCTGTATGATTTTTATGGTTTTTGCATCTAACACTTAAGTGTTTGATCCACTTTGAATTTATTCTTGTATGTGGTATAAGAAGGAGGTTTAGTTTCATTTTTCTGCACGTATCCGTCCAATTTTCCAACACCATTTATTGAAAAAGCTATCTTTAGCCCATTGTATGTGCTTGCTTCCTCTGTCAAATATTAATTGACTATAAAGGTATGGATTTATTTCTGGGCTCTCTATTCTGTTCCATTGGTCTATGTGTCTGTTTTTATGGCAGTACCATGCTGTATTGATTACTATGGCTTTATAGTACAGCTTGATATTAGGTAGTGTGATTCCTCTAACTTAGATCTTTCTCAGGATCACTTTTGCTATGAAGGGCCGTTTGTGGTTCCATATAAATTTTGAAATATTTATTCTAATTCTGTGACATATGGAAAATATCAACAAAATGAAAAGACAACTCACAAAATTATAGAACATTCACCAATACATCTGATAAGGGGTTAATATCCAAAATTTATAACGTACTTACAAAACTCAACACCAGAAAACAAAGAATGCAATTAAAAAATAGGCAAAGGACCTGAATAGACCCTTCTCCAAAGAGGACATACAGATGGCAGGAGATATACGTCACTAACATCAGAGAAATGTAAATTAAAACCACAATGAGATACCATCTCACACTTGTTAGAACAGTTATCATCAATAAATAAACAAGAAGTGCTGGCGAGGATATGGAGAAAGGGGAACCTGGTGAACTGTTGGTGGGAATGCAGACTGGTGAAGCCACTATGGAAATAAGTATTGACATACCTCAAAAAATTAAAAATGGATCTTCTTTTTGACCCAACAATCCCATTTCTGGGAATATATCTGAAGGAACACTAATTCACAAGAACATAAGCACCCCTGTGTTCAATGAAGTGTTATTTAAAATCACCGAGATATAAAAGCATCCTTCCCTGCTGCCACCATAAAGTGGGTGTTTAAGGAGGATCACGCTCTGGAACACAGATGCATGAAATCCTTGAGGATCCAAGCAAAATATCCAGATTGGGTTCCAGTGATTGTGGAAAAAGTTTCAGGCTCTCAGACTGTTGACATTGACATATGGAAGTATCTGGTTTCATCTGAAACCACTGTGGATCAGTTCATATGGATCATCAGGAAAAAGATCTAGCCTTCTTCTGAAAAGGCAGTCTTCCTGTTTGTGGATAAAACAGTCACGCAGTTCAGCTTGACTATGGGACAACTTTATGAGAAGGAAAAAGATAAAGATGGATTCTTTTATGTGGCCTATAGTGGAGAGAACACATTTGGCTTCTGAGAGTCTGTGGGCTAGGAGTACCATACCTGCTTGCATATCTTGTCAATGGGCAGCCATTTTCAGTTACTATACCAGAACCTCTTTACCGTAGACCTATTAGTGCATTTGTAACTGGATTGATTTCTTAATATATTGGAAGGTTTTTGTTTCCTTAGACTAGTAAATTATCACACAGAGTTTTATTTTGAGTTTTTCTTTCTGCACACTGTCCTCATGGCTGTACTCTCCAGAGATCTTATTCTTTTGGGAATCATGTTTAATAAAGGCATTTCCATATTGAGGTGAGATGGGCAGGGCATTAAAGTGAAAGGGAGGAAAATGATGCATTTATTCTGGATTATGTTTGAAGTGTTAGATGGCTAAGTATTAAAAGCATCCAAATTAAATCCTTAGTGAACAGAACACTTGCTTCACTAAATTTTGCCAACAGCCAATCAGTTGGACTGAGCTGATCTGTTTCTCTTTCTAAAACTGTTATGGTAAACAATTAACAATAAAACTTTGTCTTATAAAGGCAAAAAAAAAAAAAAAAGATATAAAAGCAGCCCAAGTGCCCATCAGTAGATGAATGAATAAAACAACTAAGGGACATTTACACCCCAAAATATTACTTATCAGTAAAAATGCCAAAGTTTTACCCTTTACAACAGTATAGATAGACTTGGAGAACATTATGCTAAGTGAAATAAGCCAGTCAGAGAAAGATCAATACCATATGATCTCACTCATATGTGGAATCTAGTGAACAAACTGAACTAAAAAGCAAAATAGTGACAGACTCATAGATAGAGAGCTCATGACAGCTAGTGGGTGGAGGAGGGGGAGAGGAGATGGAGGGATTGAGCAAAGAGAAAAATGGTCTCATGCGCATGGACAAGAGTGTGGTAATTGCTAAGGAGGAGGGAGATATAAGGGGACTAAATGACAATGGAAAAAACTACAATAAAGATTAAATTTAAAATAAAATAATAAAATAATGCTAAAACAAGTTCATTATTAGGAAATTAAGAACATATCCTGTAATTAGAAAGCATTCTGGATTTTTATTTTATTTATTTTCATTTTTTTAAAGATTTTATTTATTATTTTTTGAGAGAGGGGAAAGGAGAGAGACATCAATGGCATTCTGGATTTATAAATGAGAAATAGGTACAATATGTTGAACATAGAACACGAGAAACAGGATAAATTAATCCTGAATATGTAAATTGATGTATTAAACATATTTTGAACTTAGCTAAAAGATAAGTTGGAATTTAGGGTTGTTACATAAAATATAAGATTACTAGTTAAATTTGAATTTCAAATGATGGATAATTTTGTTTTAGTATTCATATGTTCCATATATTGCATGTGATATATGAAGGAGTCTTTTATTTATTAATTATGGCAATCCTAGTTGGATATATTCTCTGTAATTAGTTCTAAAATGCACAGTAAGTTTTTAAAAACTACTTTTAACTGTTTTTTTAGCTTATAAATAAATTTGATTTAAAAACTAAACTTTTAATAGACTTTTATAGAAAGAAAAGCTAATATTGACTATAGTAACTCTAAAGAGAGATGATATTGATTAACCTATTTTTTGGCCTTCTGTAATTCCTATAGTATACACTGCTTTTTAAAAAAAAAAATAACATGTTCATGAGACAGACATGCCTTTTGATGGTTATATTGTTATTCTGTGGTTCAATCCTAGCTACAATTTCTACTTTTTCTTAGAATTCAGCAAAGTTATAATAAAAAATTTTACTTTTATACAAGATATTCTTGCAAAGTGAATAGTCTATATTCTTTCATTTGTATTTCAGAAGATACTTTTTTAACCAATCCTTCATGTAAATGCTAAGCTGAGGTGAACTGCAGAACAAATTGTTGAAGTGGAAATTACTTTTCTTATTATAAATATTATAAATGTGTATGTATATATGAGGCCTGTCTGTAGAAAAGTCCAGCCATTGTTAATATAACAAGAACAGTTTGCACAATGTTGATGTAACCTGGCAGCCAAGCAGAGTGGACTGGAATACGCATGTGTGAACAAGGACCACTTCACTGTCAGTGGGGGGCATTACACAAGGTTTGAGTGAGCATGTGCACTGTGTGACCATTGCATTCAAAATGACTGAGCAAGTAGAGCAACAAATCTGCATCAAATTTCGTGTTAAGCTTGAACATTTCTTCATGGAAACTATTCAGATGATTCAGAAGGCCACAGCTGTGCACAACTGGTTATTGGCAGCTTCATCACATGAATGTGTCTGTTCATACACCTGGACTTGTGCAGAATTTTTGGTGAAACATCAAATCACCTAGGTGCCTCAGTCCCCCTACAGCCCAGATTTGGTGCCCTGCTTCTTCAGGCTTTTCTTAAAACTAAAATCACTTTTGAAAGGGAAGAGCTTTTGGACTGGATGATATTCAGGAAACTACATCTGGGCAGCTGATGGCAATTAGGAGAACTGTATAAGGTTCCAAGGCACCTACTTTGAAGGGGATGGAGGCATCATTGTCCCATGAACAATATTTCTTGTATGTTAAATAAATGTCTGTTTTTCATATTACATGGCTGAATACGTTCTGGAAAGACCTTGTAAGTCCACAGATAACAACATGGAACCCAATGTGCTGTCAACTCTTAAGATTTCATCTCTTTCACTCAAGAGCATAAACTACAGGTTTCCAGAACTAGAAAAACAGTTCAAATACTTGTACTTTGAGTTTAAATGCAGTCAAACCCAGGGTATTTTACTGTAGAAAGTAAACAGTCCATTTTCTCCCTTCACTCACAGAATGCATTACTGAAAAAGGAATTATTGCTGCGTGTGTATACATTGTACAGGAACAAAAACTGGAAACTTGAATTATCTGTAAAGCTGAGCAAAAATAGCCCTTCTATGCTTGATATGAATCAAATACCTTTAATAGAATAGTTACATTTTTTTTCTTTTTTTAAAAAAGATTTTATTTATTATTTTTAAAGAAAGGAGAAGGGAGAGAGGCAGAGAGGGAGAGAGACATCAATGTATGGTTGCCTTTCACTTGCCTCCAGATGAGGACTTGGCTGGAGACCGGGCTTGCAACCTGGTTATGTGCCCTGGCTGGGAATTGAACCAGTGACCTTTGGGTTTGCAAGTCTGTGCCTTATGCATTGTGCCACCAGCCAGGGCCAATAGTTACATTTTCTGAACAGGATTAGGACCAGTAGTGACACTGAAATTTTCTCTGGGCACAGAATAACTTGTACTATAGATGACCCATAACTTTGGGGACATATTTCCTTATAGTCTTAGTTTAAAATTTAAGCACTGTATCATCAATGTAAACATTGTACTTCTGAACTTCAAATATAATCATGGTATTCATACTATTAAGTCAATAAAATATATTTAAATATAGGTGTAGAAAAATTATTACATAAATTAGCAGTAGTTGTGTCTTATTTTTTCTAGGGAATTATTACATTTCATTGTAGATTCTTTTTGTGTTTTACAGATTACCTGTGCATCTGTGCCTTTTTTCAGAAGGAAAAAAAGCAATCAGTATTACAACTATCATAGGAGGGGTTTAATTTTTAACTTTTACTGGTAGCTTATTGAAAAAAATTTTTTATTATGTACAATAATTAAAGTCCTGAGCAGGACCATCTTTACCATCTGGAGCTCTATGTTACAAAAGGAATCTACCTAGTGAAGCACAGTATCTGATTGTTCACTTTTCCTATTTTCTAGATAGGTAAAGAAAAAAAAAAGTAATACTAGGTAGGAGCTTTCCAATTTCTCTGTGCATCACGCTCATTGTTTTATATACATTATTTTATTTACTCAAAGAATCATATTTCTCTTTTAAAGATAGACACTATCATCCTTTTTTACAAAGACATGGGAGATCAAGGAGTTGCAATAAATGGGCCAAAGTCACACCAAAGGATTAATGACATTCAAGCCAAAAGCCAAGTACCAGTTAATTCATAAGTCTCATGTCATGTATTCTGCCTGAGAAGAGATTGTTTTTGATGGAAATATAATCATACATAATATTAATGCATTGAGCCATTTAGTCTGGGTGACCTATAGCTCATGCAAGTGCCATCTTCAAGCTGTCCACTTTTGGAGGTTATTTTGGTGAGTGATGGACACTAATGGGAATGGTGAAGAGCCAGGGTTGTAGCATCTGAAAGCTGACATTTAAATCCAGGCCCCACCATTGATCAACCTCATTATGCCTTCTTCTTCTCAACTTTAAAATGAACATAATATTACCTAACACAATTTGTTATAAGGCATCAGTGAAATAATATACAGCTCTTAGAATGATTCCTGACACATAGTAATTGTTCAATAAACATCAACTAATTTATTGGCATGGGAAATTTCATTTTGTAACAGCAGAGAGAAGAAAAGAGTTTTGAGGAAAGAGGAACCTGAGGAAAATAAAATGGCCCCTGGGATTTAGTGGTTAGATGGTGAAGGCCAATGGTTGGAAGAGCTGATTTTTGCTTGTGTGCTTGTTTGCTTGTTTGTTTTAGAGGCTTTATGTAAAATCAACAGGAGAATCCTTCTGTATCTAGCTGACAGAAGCAAGGGCAGCATGAGGGCATCAGGAGGTAGAACAGCCAATGGCTTCCTGTAGTAGTGGAATGGGAGGCCACTTCAACATTTGATCAGCTCATGTATGTTACCTAGGGGAGCTGGTGCAAGAACAGAAGAACAGGTGGACCCCAAAGTTTGGTTTATACCTGTGTGGTTTCAAGTGCCTCATTACGTACTCACCTAAATGCCTAGGGAGACTTTGTAAGGAAGAGTGAATGGACAAAAGGCAACAACAAAAATTTCAGGTATCAATTGTAACATGGAATAAAATGGCATCTTTATATTGGGAAGATCTAAAGCTATTGATAGATTTTAATATTTACATCACACATTTACATATATTTATATAGGTGATATATTTGAATCATAATCTCTTCATTTTGCCCCACCCCTAATATAAAATAATGTCTTATGTGTTGGGAGAGTAGATTTTACCAAGTATATACAGTCATACTTTGATATTCATTGGCTTCAGAACTCATCAAAACCTACATGCATTATATTTTGGCAAGAAAAAATTTCAGCACTCTGCACTTGCTCAGAGATTCATCAAATTTTCTAGAACTTGTATAAGTCATGACACCACCCCATAAGCGATAATGCTTCATTGTTTAGTACTCATTTGTTTTGGCATATCATGAGTTCCAAAACAAATTAAAGACCAGTATTGAGGTACCTCTGTACATATTGAAGTGATATAGTTCATTGATTCCCACAAGTTTTTTGTTGTTAGAAATAAAAAGAAAAGAGTAAATCATTAGTACAAGCACAGGTATTCATTTCTTAATAAGTATAACATATTTTGTTTCTACATGTGATTTTAATCATGAATTAAAAAAAAAGTTTTGAAGATTTTCATTAGTTATATGGCCCCAAAGAGATTTGTAAGCATTTTTACTCTGTATCTTATAATTTAACATTTTTTGCAATCACTAAAATTTTCTAGTATATTTTTTTCTTTCTCTTTTCAATTGTGTATTCCCTTGGATCAGCAATTATTTTTTTATTCACTGTGAGCCCGCAACAATCCTTAATGGAGCAGAATGTCCATGTAAAGTTATCTTAAAATACAATTAAATGATTAAGACATATCTAATTTTCTACCTCTTCTTACTAGACTTTTCTATGGTGACTGCTTACTCTTCTGAAAATTCTCTTCACTCTGATAGCTTACCATGGCTTCCAGGATGTTCTGGCCTTTTATGTCCTTCCTGTACCTGTTATTCCTCCTGAATATCCAGAGGCTACCTTCCTCACTCTGTCTCTATCCAGGCCCCTGTCAGGGTGCGGGCATTTATCACCTGCCTTCCACACTGCTCCCATGCAGGTTTCACAGAGCACTCAACCTCAGCACATCCAGGTGGGCTAGTCAGCTTCACACTCTTTCCTACATCTTTTATGTATTCTCTATATCTCACTACACACAGAATTTACAGATTATAGTAAACCTCATACTATCACTGTTCATAGAATTAATATTGTATAGGGAAAAGGCTAGAACTCAGTATTTCTAGGGGTTTTGTTTTAAATAGTTTTTGTTTCCTAGATGTAAAGTAAAAGTATATCCCAACAATATGTTAGCAGAATGACCTATTGTGTTTTGAATGTTCATTCATTCAGCAACTATTAAAAATAAAAATATTCCATGTTCAAACATTGTTCTAAATTCAGCTGTGTTAGAGAAAATAGAAAAAAGTTAAGATGTAGTTCTATGTTTAGGAAGCATATCATGGGAGTAACTAAGTTAATCAATTATGCTTTCATTTCTGTACTTTTTAAAAAAATTAATAGCCTTAGTGAAATTATAATTGAACATTCTTTTTCCATTTTCTTTTTACCTTTGCTTAGTATTGGAACCCACAAATTGTGCATCTGTATTTGTTATTTTTAGAGAGCATGCCAATCATTTTTCTGTCATTTTGTAATAAGAATTGCTGCAATCTGTACTATTTGTAGTTTTATTTTTTAACTTTTCTATGTCTATTAAACTTTCTAGAATAAGAGTAAATCCAAAGTTGTCTCTATTTTCTTGAATATAGAAGATCAAGAGAAAGACTGGTATATATTACAGATTAATAATAATTATACACATTTCATTTTTAACTATTTAAAATAGCATAATAAATTTTCAGAAGAGCCTTATCTGCTTATAAAAATGTAGGAAAGTTTCTGCTAGAAATTATGGGTGAGTACTACCCATACAATGATCTTAGAAATAAAAAAAAAGTTTTAGGAAAAAATAGGAGTGCAGTTTTTCCTATTTTTATCTTTTAGATAAGAAAAGAGGTATGTTTTTAAAGTTTTTTGGGGCTCTTTTTTAATTTTTAAAATTATAAAGGTGTCCTGAATCAAACTTTTAAAATCAATACTTTTAAAGCAACATTTGTTCAATTACATGCAGATAAATCCGAGATAACATATGGATGTATTCACAATTGGTTCCTAAAAATGAATAAGATGATAAAAATGTGTAACCAAAATCTAGGGTATTCCTCAACTGTGTATGTATAAGGGGGGAAATGTTATAATTTACATAGTGCATAAGGACTTTAAATATTATTCTAACTGAATACTTCTGGAATATGTTAAAATATTACCCTGAAATTTGAACACCTTATTAGTCAGACATTATACATGAAAAAAGTGGTTTGATTTGCATGGATTCAATTCTTCCATGACAAATATCTTGACTACCTGTTCTGCCGTCCCTCATAACCAGTTCCCATCCTTATGTTTTATTTTCTGCATTTTATTAATTCTCCAATCCTGAAATGCCAAACTTTGTTGAAGAATATTATGTACCTATTAATGGGCCTCCATTTGGTCATGCAAAAATTTTTCAGGAGTCCTCAGGCATCTTTAGGAGTCACTTTATTAATTTCTTGCTAATTAATTATTATTATTCTTTTAATTATCTTCATTATTGTTCCTTTAAGCCTTTTCCATTGTCTTCTATTTCTATTCATTACCTTACTTATTTAATCAATAAATATTTATTAAATCATTATATGTCAGGCATAGTTCTAGCTACAGCAGAAAATAGCACAAAAAATAAATATAGTACTTACCTGGCAGGGGAGATACCATGATCATGAAGGCTGTTTTCCTAGGGTGAAGCTTATCCATTGAGCTCTGGGTGTACTGGCCCCTGAGATGTCACCAAATGTGGGAAACTTGACAGCATAATTCACAGTTGTCAGACAGTGCATTCACACTCTCCCCTGGGGGGAAAAATACAACAATTCTCTTTTGACAAACTAATTTGTTCATAAAATACATTATTAATTTCTAAATTTGTCTTATCATAGGTATAACAGATCTTGTTCTTAGGGATTCTGATCTGGGAGGGGATGCAGGATGTTCAAAAGTCTTCCTTAGTTGTTCTGATATATAACTGGCGTGGGGATGAAATGTAGAAGAGAAGAACATGTTTGAAACTCAGAAGAGAAATTTGGGAATCAAGGGATTGGGGATGATTCTTGTAGTTGTATGAATATATGTAAAGCTGAGAGAGTAAAAGGAAAAAGGACAAAAAGACTAAAATAAAAGTTTGCAGCACATCTCTGACCTGATAACAGTTTTGAAAGTAACAAAGTATAAAAATGGTGTTCTAGCATCAAATACTAGAGAGTTGGCACATGATTAAAAATAATTTTATTTGTCATTCACTGATAATACTGTGTACCAAACACTCTGCTAAGTTTCGCAGACTTTAACATGTTCAATTATTTTTTAAATGTATTTTTCTTAAAGTATAATGACATACAATATTATATTAAGTTTCAGGTGTAAACAATAGAGATTCAACATTTTTATACCTTATGATGTGATCACCAAGATGTCTGATCTGCCATTATAATTATTATAATACTAAATTATTTTATAACAATTATTCAGTATTATCGACTATATTCCTTTTTGCTAGATATATTATACCTGTGACATTTATTTTATAAATGGGAATTTGTACCTCTTGTTTCTCTTCATCTTTTTCACTAATTCTCCCACCCTTTTTCCTCGGGCAATCATCATTCTCTGTATTTATAAATCTGTTTCTGTTTTGGTTTATTTGTTCATTTGTTTTCTTTTCACTGATTCTACATACAAGTGAACTCATATGGTTATTAGTCTTTACGTATTTTGGATAGAAACCCCTTGTTAGATGCTCATTGGCAAATATGTTCCCCCACACAGTAGGTTATCTTTTCATTTTGTTGATGGTTTTCTTCACTGTGCAAAATCTTTTTAGTTCTATGTACTTTCATTTGTTTTATTATTTATTTATTTCCTTTACTCAAGGAAATCTAAATCTAAAAAATCTAATCTAAAAACATTGCTAAGAGCTATGCCCAAGACTTTTCTGCCTATGTTATCTTTTAGGAGCTTTATAGTTTCAGGTGTCATATTTAAATCTTTACTTCATTTTGAGTTTATCCTCATATATGGTATAAGAGAGTGGTCTGGTTTTTTTTTTTTTTTTTTTTTTTTGCGCATATCTGTCCACTTTCCTCAAAACAATTTACTGAAGAGACTGTCTTCACTGCATTGTACATTCTGGTCTTTGTCATAGATTAATGGGTCAAATAGGTATGGGTGCTTTGATCAATGTGTGTCTGTCTCTATGCCAGCACCATGCTGTTTTGGTTACTATAGCCTTATAATATAGTTTGATATCAGGTAGTATTATACTTCCAACTTTGTTCTTCTTTCTCAAGAATATCTTTGGCTACTTGGGGTTTTTGGTGGTTTTATGTTAATAATGGACAGCTCTCAGTCCTCCTTCAGAAGGAATTGAGGTGTATCAGGGATGTATAGGATGTGTGCGATAAATGGGCAACAATGTTGCACCTCCTTATTTCATATGCTTCTTATTATTTTGAAAAACTATTTGTCTAAGGTTATGATTTAACATCATTATTTCAGATATAAAATATTAAATTCTGAGAGCAATTGTCCTGTCAAAGAAATATGATGTTAGAGCCACCACAATTTCTGGACTGCATACAGGGTGAACTGCTAAGGAAATTGCATATTTCAATAACATCCCTTTACATATAATTGACAACATGAAGAAGGTGTACGATGCTAATCCTGATGTCACCTCACCAACAAGGAAAATGTGTAAGGTATGTAAGGATTGCCACAAGTCCAGATGTTGTACACAGAATCCCAGAGATTATCAGTGAAGACCCAGGAAAGCCAATGCACTCCATAGCAAGAGAACTGCAGATTTCGGATGCAACCATTCACAAGATTATTGCTGAAGATATCAGGTACAGATCATATGTTCTTAGAGAGGCCAGTTTATGATACAGCAGATAAAGGAAAGGTCCTTTGAAAAAGCAAGGACACTGCTAAAAACATTTAAAAATCCCAAAGAAAAAACTCTCTGATAAAAAGATTTTTCAGCAGGATCAAATAGTCAACAAGATACAACAGGTGGCTCTGTGAGAATCTTAATGAAGTCCCAATTACCATGAAAATGAAATTTCCAGCTACAGTGATGGTGTAAGGTATTGTCAGCAATAAAGGAGATATCATGACCCAGCATTTGGTTCCACAAGGCTTGAAGGTGACTGCTGATGTTTACCTTGACATTTTGAGAGAACTAGTTGTAAGGTGGATGAAGCAAGTCACAAATGGACGTCATTTTATCTTCCATCAAGATGATGCACCAGCACATAATGCCAAAAAGATTCAAGAATGTCTCCGTGTCCATGTTCCTGAATTCTGGTCAAAGGAAATCTGGCAGCTTAGTTCACCAGATGCAAATCCTTTAGACTATTACATATGCAGAGTTTGTGAGAGAGAAGTTAATAAACAACCTCATTCTAATAAAGAGGCTGCTAAAGCTAAGATTGAAAACATGATGATGTCCATGGATAACGAAAAGTTCATGAAAGTATGCTCAAGATTCTAAAGTCAAATTTTTTGAACCATTTTAAAAATGATAACTATATTTATGTATTTACATATAAGAATAAATTTATTTCAAAATATAACACTTTTGGTGTATGTTGTTTATTTTACGAAAATTTTGCCAATTGATCTCACACACCCTGTGTATTTGGTGTGTCTGTAGGAGTAGGTAAATTCAAGGTCTTTCTACAGTACCACTTTGAAACCGCCTCCCTAACATGCTCAATTCTACAACAGTTATATAGGCCATTAAGGTTCATGTGCATTAAGTAACTTGCCCAAATTCTATAGTATAAAAACAAAGACTTAACCCTCTATTTGCTACTCTGGCATTGCAGTGACTATTTGAACATTATTCTCCTCAAGGATTTAACCATAAGAAAAATGAATTGATTTTTACCCAAGAGAAAAGGAAACATTTGACAGAGTGAAGCTCCAAGGAAGTGAGTAGGAAATGAATGGAAGTAGGATCAGAGTAATGAACTTCATTTAAGAAAAGTTCCTGTTTTCTAAAGACCTGTGAGGACATATGAAAAATGTGTGTAGAAGTATCTTTGAGAAGATATAATGTATGTAAGTGTAAGACATGATTCTTATAATGTAGCAAAGGTGGAGAGGAGAGAAAGTATGAAGATGAAGCAAGTTTTTGAGGCAAAAGGTTAGACATTTAGACATTTAAGGAAGTTCTAATCAGCCCTAATATTTTTAATGTGTGAGGGAGAGAAAATGGGCTGTGACAGGTTTTGGCCAGAAAATTCTGGATACTCTTAGTAAGACCTTATCCTTCATTGTACCCAGAATTCTCAGACCTTCATTTTTACCTCCTCACACATGTACCTAGAGACTACTAGGATTCCTGATCACCCAGCATCCTTGTATTCTGATCCTCATGTGGATTTTTATTTCTTTTTATAGAATTTATTGGGGTGCCACTGGTTAATAAAATTATACAGGTTTCAGGTGCACAATTCCACAACACATTGTCTGTATACTGTATTGCGTGTTCACCACTCCGGTCAAGTCCCCTTCTATCCCCATTCACCCTCCCCATACCCCTCCTCTACCTCCCGTACCTGCAATCGCCACACTGTTGTCTGATTCCATATTTAACCCCACCCACTCCCCAGCCCCCACAGCCGTCAGCCTGTTCTCTATAAATCTGTCTCTATTTTGCTTGTTAGTTCACTTCATGGATGTTTACATCTTTAAAAAAATATCTGACCCTATTTCTCATCTACCACACTCCTGAAACACTTGTACCTCTCAAAGTCAAGGTCAACAGCAAAACCCCTGAACCCTGAACCTCTTCTCTCAGTATTCTCTCAAACATCATGTTTTAATTGAAATCTAGTACTCTCCTAAGCACCTATCTTTTCCCCTGTCACCTCAATTTTTTTATTTTTTTACTATCATTATCATCATTACATTCTTGCCTTATTCTGTAAATGAGACAGCCCCCAATATCTTGCTATGGTGATAGAAGAAACATCCTTGTTATATCTTGCATCTTTTAGATTACTTTCTCTCCCTCTCTTTTCAAAAAACAAAGTTCTGAAAACACTCTGCATGACTCATTATTACAGTCAGTGTTCAATTCTCCATTTACTTCCCTCATATGTTAAAGATTTTAGCACCTGGTTCACTGATTTTTTTCCCAAATATACTCTTGTTCTAATTCTTTGTGCTACCAATATCCATGTATGACTTTTTCTAATACCCAACTCTATCAGTACCTTGTACTCTCTTTTAATCATCTTGTGCTTCAAATGTTCTCAGGTACCTATTCCCATTATCATATCCTAAATGTCATTACCAATAATCTTAATCACTTTCTAACCACACTCTTTTTTTCCCCCAAATCATACACTCTAGTGTTTCAATTTCAACAATATTTCTTTCATTGGAATCTATAGTCTATGTCGCCTAACATTTTTACACTGTCCATCACTATTTTCATTCCCTCACTGTCTTCCTGACCTAGGAATGCCATTAGTCATCATACAGTTGATCCCCCTTGAGTTCCCCTTGTCTCCTTGTATTATAGATCCTACCCAGAAAAAATTACATGCTGGCCACAATCCTTATCTGCTTTATGCTTCCACCTGAATAGATCAACATGGCTGGAGGAAAAAGTAAAAGCATGCTCTCTGGTCTCAATTAGTCCCAACTTTAAGTGGCCTATTAGTTCTTTCAGGCAAGCACACTTTATCTCTCTAGTCATTTTCCTCTCCCATTCACCTGGATAATCATTTTATTGCTTCTCATTTGTACTTCACCCTCCAAGTCTTCTACTCCCATCCTCACTCACAGCTGATCACTTTGCTTTCCCTTTCCCTGATCAAATAAAAACAGAATAATATTTCCATAAGCTTTCACAACATCTATCCTGAATTTATGCACTATGAATTTTTCATAGCACTAGTCCATGTAATATGCTATATATTTCCTTTATGTAATTTGTTTATTGCCTATTCCTCCTTTCAGTTCTGTCATAAACTCCAAGTGGGCAAGAATTTTGTCTTTTGGTTTCTCTGTGCTTATAGTATCTACAAGAAATCTGGAACAGTGAAAAGTGTAATAAATATCCTATGCATACATACATTTTGCTTAAAGGATTTTGTGATAGATCCTATCATCTTTCTTTTAAAAATAGTATAACTGATGTTCCAACAGTTTAAGTGACTTTCTAAGAATTGCTGGATCAATCAAGCTATGGAGTCCAGCCCATGTCATTCTAAACCCAAAGCTTAAGTATATGTGAGATTAAGTCTAAAGTATTAGTTCTAATAGTCTGAATTCTTGGTGTTTCTTCCCCAGAGTATCTTTCCAGGTTTATCTTGCTCTACCTTCCTACATACTGTTTACTGGTCAACCTGAAAAGCTTCCTGTCTTTCAGCACCTTCTACACTGAGACAGCCCACCCCTTCCATATGCATCCTTCCCACTGCCTGGGAAAGCTCTGCCTTTGGCCTGTGGACATTTGGTTAGTCTTTTGGATTTAGGTAAAATCTCTCCTCTCCTCATTCCCCATCCTCCCCCGCTTCCCTCCCTCTCATCCCCTCCTCCCATCTACTTCACATTCTTCTCAACTGGATTTTATCTCCCCTCCTTTCAATTCTTAACAATGTTACCATCTGTCTTATAGCAGCGGTGTAATTTACAAAATAAAGGAAGACATCCATCATACCTGTGTTTCAAGTTCCTCCAGGCTCCTTGGCAGACTATTTGTTGAACTGCTTAATCATTTTTGTATTTTCTATACAGCAGCACCACTGCATGCTTTTCACCTGACAGTTATAACTAGCACGCTTTGACCTCTTACTGTCAAACATTGTTCTAAGCCATTAAATGTGTTAATTAGTTCAATCTTCATAATCCTGCAACAACAGGTATATAATTATCCCCAATTTTCAAATGAGGAGGGGAAGTACAGAGACCTTGTCAAAGTCTCATAGCTCGTAATTATTTAAGTTGGGATTTTAACTTAGGCACCTGGCTCTGGAGGACTTGTACTTAACCTTGAAGAAATCATTCATCTAGTGATTGATAAATTATTATAAATATTGGTTGAATCCAATAAGCTGAATCACAGCATCTTAAAAATAGCACAGAAACACTGGGGGAATTAGGGAAGTAGGTGTCATCTAGTGATATCTTACCTATTGATAACAAAAGTCAGTCACTGCAATTACAAGCTTTGTATATGTTGCCTATTAAGAGAGATCATGAAAGGCTCATTAAGGCTAATTGCATTGAATTAAGATGAAATTTGCATTGTACATCAAGTGATAAAAATTGCATGCATTAGGCAAGAGCAAAGTTCTAATGTGAGCTTTTAAGATTAAGTAGAATACCTAATCACATAGAAATAAATTTAGTCTATTGGAGAGTCTCGAGGTGGTCCCAGAAAGAGTAGAAAACATCTGAATTTTCTAACTGCCTGATTACTTCTGTAAATTGATGTGAAATTTCCCTTTCATAATTTTTTTTTCAACCTCTGGCCAGCTTCAGGAAAGCATGTTGCTATACTCTTCACACCTAGCATGAGAAACACCGAGATTTGTCTGAGGGATACCATTATGAACCAAAATTAATGGTAGACTGGAATAAAGAATATTAAGAAACTGTGCTAGAGATCCATTTCCACAGTATCCCCATAAAGATAGATTTTGAGCATGTCACAGAGATATTTTTTTATTTTTAATTATATTAAACTTCAGTGTTTAAAAATACTTTCAGATGTTTATGTACTTGAGCAATATTTTGATCCAAAACAAAAAATATTTTAATCTCTTTATAACTTTCCCTTGCTTTAATTTTATGAAAAAATAAAGAGAAAATGCATTTATGAAAAACTATGGTCAATAAACCTCAATTCATTTATTTAAAAAATGATACATATTTCCTGTATTTCAGAAATGCATCTGTTACATAATGCAGGTCCCCCTACTATATCCACGTGTCCTTCAGGTGCCACTGTTTAGCAACATCATTTCAAGTCAGTAGTTGTGCCCTGCTCTTCTGCCATTTTGAATGGTCCAACAGTAAACTGGTACAAGCGTTATTAAACACAAACAACATATAATGCAGGTTTTGATGACCTGGCCTTTTGTAAAGATGTGGCCTTTCAAACCTGATGATTGGGGGGCAATCTCCACATTCTCTCCATCAGTCTTTCTTAAAAACACAAGCAACTTCAAAAAATCCAAATAAATAAATCCAGGGCTCAGTCTTTGAGTTTTGAGAAAATATGAAACTTTTTAAAGTGTTATTCTCTTTTGGATACATTGTTAGTAGCCCTTCAAACCTCTCCCTTCATCTCTGGAGCCATGGCTATCAGCACTTATTTAATCACTTACAAGTACACTCTGGAGTAAACTAGAGAGGATCTTCCCCAAGGGGTCCTGACACAGGAGTAAATTGAAGCAAAACAGGGACTTGTCTGGGAGCTCTGATGGGTAGTCTATCATTTGTGTGTGTGTGTGTGTGTGTGTGTGTGTGTGTGTGTGAGAGAGAGAGAGAGAGAGTTTACAAAAAAAAAAAACTATTTTATGTATTAAGACTTTTTGATAACCTATGAACTATGTTAGTTTACCTAAGAGTTGTTTTGTTCTTTTATTTATAAAGTCTGCATTTATTTTCTAAAGCAAAAGTTTAATAACTCACATGAACACACAAAAAACCCCCCACTGATTTCCTTCATTAAGAAATAGAAAAATTCCCTTAAGAGTTAGTCTGAAATATTTACTTAGAATTACTCTTTACGTAATGATAATCACTGATAGTGCTTACCTCATTGCAGACAATATTTTAAATATTTTAATGTTATTTTATCTAGTCTTCACAATTAATAAGTGAAGAAGTCAAGATTTTTACATAGGGTTTTAATATACAGACTTAGGAGAACACTAAATATTGAGGCTTGTGCATGTAACTGCTTTACAATATCAACCCCCTCATTATTCTAAGTATAGTTTTTCCACTTAATCAAAAATCTGTGGTAAAATTTGTGATTTATAACTTTTTAAGAATAATAAAAATTTGTATTAGAAACAAAAGTAATTGACATTAAAATGATAGATACTATATTAATCTGTTTTTATATTACGAACTCAACATTTGTTTTTATAAATACCTATAAAAGTCCAGGATATGTTGCTGCTATTATGTGTTATTTAGAATGCTGACATGTAAATAAACAACAGTGACTCTGATTCTAATTTTTAAAAGGTCTTTTGCTTCTGTTATGACAAAATGGAGTATGTGAGAAAACCAAGCTGTCATTGAATATAATCTGCATAGATGTTTTACTCTTGCAAATTGCTTTAGTAATGTGTGCATCAAATGTTCCTAGAAACTAAATTTTCCCATTCCCAGGTTAAATTTACATTAGCATTGTCCTTCAATGGCATAAATCAGTTAAAGGTCATTATACATTCTTCAAACCTCCCACCAGAAAAAAAAAATAAAAACCAAAGACATTGACTGAGAGTGCTAAGTGATGTCAGCAATATAAATGAGTTAATATACAATAAAATAATTTAAAATAATAAAATAAAATAACTTAAGAATTATGTCAAATTTAGACCACAAATGTTTTTATTCATTTAAAATAAAATAGTAGCTACATAATACTTACTGCAATTTTAAGTGTTCTGTATTTAACTCATTTAATCTCCCTAGCCATCAATCATTCATCATTATCTCTATTTTACATATGAATAAACTTATTCACAGTTTGTCATTAGTCCATCATTTCAAACCCATTCAGTTTGATTATTTAACTGCTTGCTAATCAAGCTCTGACAATCAACTAACTCAATCATTCAAGATCCGTGGAATCAGAAGCTAAGACATTAAAGAACTCCAGATCTTGTAGATTACAGTCAGTCACAGAAGAGATTTTCTTTTAAGGAGAGTATTTGCAAATACATAGAAAAATGTAGTGTTCAATGTGTTTTAACATAGGTGGATTCTAATTAGATAGGTAGATGATAGATAGATAGATAAACATTTAAGACTTAAATATATTTTCTCTACCACTGACAAAGTAATTTAAGCCATTGTACAGTAGCCAGATGGTGTTGATGGTCTTCCAATACCGAATAATAAATTAAACACTATGCAGAAGCCTTAATTAAGGTAATTTTAGAATTAATAAATTTGCCTGTAAACAAAGATTGGAACTTCAGAAAAACTCAGCAAGTTGATATTTTGGTACAATTATTTCAATGGTTCCTAAGAATAAAACCTTTCTAAACACAGATACATTTTCATTTATGCATACATGTTAGTACCTAAGGTATTATGTACAAATCATATATACAATATTTCTGAGTGAAATTAGGAATTCTGAAAATAGGTATTTCCCAAGATTTTGAGTGTGGAATGCTAATTTTACAAATAACGCAACTCTAGTAAAATTCAGGTTACCTAACCAAATGTACTGCATTTTGAAAGGGTTGTTAAAACATTATTTAAGACAAGAGCAACTTTTTGTTTTAGATACCAAATATAATACAAATCAACTTGGTTTCTAAATTTGTCAAGGTCTATCTTATAGAAATTCAGTAGTGTTTTTAACACAGAAATAGATTGTAGCCAGCTGTCAGGAATATTGTTTTTCTTTAGGAGCAGCCTAAGAGAGATACAGGGCAAAGTTGTCCTAACGGGTAGCTTGGTGGCTTCTGCTCTTCAGATCACAACTCCAAGATGGACACACAGAACAGCTGACCCTAAAAGAAGATGAGTTATGACCATTAGTCACTGAGCTCCGAGTGGATAATGGTTTGGTCTTAGATGTAGGTCTTGATATAAGGGAAGAAAGTAAGTTTAAGATCTGAGGAATAGAAAGGGGTTAGTCATCCAAGTCCACCTCAGGAAGAAGTCAGAAAGAAAACATGGTCAGATTACAGGGGGGTCAAAAGTAAACTGATCACTGGAAAGTACAGGGTAAGTGGCACCCAGTTAATGCTTTAAGGAGCAACCTAACGCTTCATCTTAAGAAGCATGGGTTTTTGAACCAAACCACCTGGATCTTCAGTAGAGAGATTTCAGTACTCATTGGAGGATCTCCCCTGGTGTGCTAAGTGTGGCAGATTCAGTGCTGAGTAAGACATGTTCGTGTTTCTCAAAGAAACACGGCTGCAGTGGACAGACACTTGTAGAGCTTTCATAAAATGCATATGAAAGAATACTAGTTAAGATATAAAATTTCATGTAGGAATTAAGGAAGATGAGACTAATTCTAACCATGCAAATAGGTGGGATAAGCTTCAGAGAGGACAGGGAGATTGGGAAGGAAGAAAATTTCAGTGAAAACTGTTAACATGCACCACATTGTGTTGGATTAGTACTGTATATCTGCACACCTCTTTACTCAAGCTGTTAGGAACAGAAAAAACAGGATTATGTTTGAATTGACTTCTGATTACAACAGAAGGAGGCTAGATTCTCAAGGAGAAGTCAGGGTCTGCTCAGGAATTTAAGTAGCAATACTTAACTTGAAATGTAAGCAGCTTTCTTACCTGACTAGTTTTGCTGTACAAAGCAAAGATATAAGATTCCCATGTTAACTTCCTAAATTAAAATCTGGTAAAGAAGAAAATGGATGAAAGTCATCAATAATCTGGCTTTAAGGGCTAACTCCAGGTCACCACTTCCTGGTCTTCTCCCTGTTGGTTTTAGTAACACAAAGCCCTTCATGCAAAGACATCAGCATTTCATGACCCCTAAGAGCTGCCATTTGTCAGGGGCTGAACTAGATATTTACAAAATCACTCATTCAACAATCATTTATGATATGTATAGATCCAAATTTATGTTCATGTTTGTATTTGGGATCTCCATGTCATGTCCTTCTTTTGAAATAATAAATGTCAATATTAATTATTATTGTTCAGTTATAATTTGTTCTTCATTGCAAAATGAGTATTGAGTCACATCCTCAAAATTTGTAAATATCGAAGCCAACTGGACGAGAAAGCAATGATATAGAACTGGAAATCTGACCATTCTAAAATAGATTTTATCTTTTGTTACACTCTTTACACTGGAAAGGTTCTCATTAGTTAACCTTCTTGTTCATGGAGTTAGACATCAGGTTCTTATTTCTTGTTTGTAGGATGACTCCAATCATTGGTATAGTCATCAAAATGCAAATACTCTATCCTGGCCTTTGATGTCCTCTTTTCAGCACCTCAAAGTTCCATGGGAGTGGGAAAAAAGAACATTTTTAATATAAAGTTCCAGGTGAAGGTGAGCAAAGGATGGGTGGGAGCAGGTAAATAAGGACAGCTGTAATAGTGTCAACAATAATAATTAAAAAACAAAAGAATTTACCAAAGTTATTTTATTAAAAATGGGCATGTTCATACTTACTAGTCATCATCCTCACTATCTCATTTCCAATTTAATTCATAAGTTAATTCTATCCTTAGATGAAGTCCTCCTTTCCAGGAAATGATAGCTTATTTAAAAGCTTCCGGTCTATCATATTATGATATAATGAGAATCTGTCAACATTTGGGATTCAGTCATTCATTCAACATATATTCATTGGCATGAGACATTATTCAAAGACCTTGTCATTATAAAACTTACTTTATAGAATTTGCACTCTAGAATATACCAGGTTAACAAATGGTCCCCTGAAATAAGGCTATTTCAGTAATAAGTTGTATCAGAATTCTCCTTGTAAATAAAGAGTAAACAATGACATGATCCTCCCAGCTTCCTTTGCTCATTGCTCCATTATTTGCATGCTACCTTTCATATTTTCTCAGCAGTAAAAATTGAGATACCAAGGAAACCCTTCCCTATATGTTTATTATAGTTTAAGGAGAAACTGTACATTTATTGTGTACACCTGCTCACAGGCTATAGTATTTAATTAAATTTCTCTATGGACATTATAGGCCGTAAGAAGACAGAGCAATAAAGATTGATTTCATTAACTCACAAAATAGTGTAATGCCTACTATGTGTTGGAAATTGTCAACACCATCATTGAAAGTAAAAATAATTAAAGATTTATATAATTAAAATGCATACACCAAATTTTTATATAAATGGAAAGCATGCTTCAATGGCTTCTTTGTTCTTTCATTTCTTATCTTTTCCTGTATTTTTTTCATTTTATTTCTCTATTTTTCCCTTAATTGCTTAATTATTTTTAAGTACTGAAAATAATAGATGGCTTTGTTTTATCATATTTAAAGATTTTTGATAGTGGGACCTAACACATCGACATGGAAAATTCTTACAGCTTTGAATGAGAGAAGGGTGCTGGATAGAGACACATGCAATGCAGGGGCAAACTGGAAAGGTAACAGAAAGGAGGCAGCTTCCTTCTGCAAGTAGGGTAAAACAACTAGATTACTTGGGGCTTCCTGAGGGTTGGCTAATTTGAATAAATTAAGCAGGTTCTGGAGCACAGAAGCTATTTCTAGTTGTGTGATACCTGGCCCTGGAGTGATTAATGCTGGTGCAGAGTGGCCCAGAGTATAAAGAAAGGTCTGACACAGAAAGAGGCTGGGATGGGGACCTTGTTAGCTATTGGAAAAGGGAAACTGACTGGCCAGGGCCTGAAAACTGGGTCAAGATAGTAAAAACAAATAAACAAACAAACACACAAAAAACTATCACGTGGCTTTACCTAATGTGTTTGATCAGGCTTATGTGAACTACCATTTTCTTTCAATCTAGAAGGATAACTTTAATTTTTGTTTCAAATTCAGGGAAGGACACCAGCTAACCATGCATATGTAATCATCATCATAAGTCTTCAAGTGTGAAAACAGTACTAGAGGTCACATTGTTATTGATGTCTTGCAAATATTTAGTTTTCCTTATGTACACTACACTAATGTATGTCTGCATGTGTGTTGTCTTAATACTTAGTCACTTTGAGTTTATATTATCCTCATTTTATAGGTGAAGATTACAGTTGAAATTCTTTGTAACTAGCTCAGTGAATGGCACAGGTGAGGCTGCCAGATGCCACAGTCCATATTTCTACCTTCATTTATTTCAAATTGACATTGGCATTTGGAATTCAGTGGAAGACAAATAAGTATCTGCCCTACAGGGTCTTGCATTCTGGTGGATTCATTAGACACAAGCTAGCCATTAAAGAGATCTTTGAGAGAGATTTGGCCACATCTTGTTCTACTATTTCATCTCCTGAAGAACCTTATAGCTCAGTGCTGTACAATTAGATATAATGGGCTGAATTCTTTCCCCTCAAAACTTGTTGGTAGAAGTCTTCTCAGCATCTCAGAATGTGACTATATTTGGATATAGGGCCTTTAAAGAGGTAGTAATTTTAAATGATGATATTAAGATGGCCCCAATCCAATTTGATTAATACCTTTATAAGAAAAGGAAATTTATACAAAGAAATATCAGGGATCCCACAGAGGAAAGACCCCATAATAACACAGTATAATAACACAATGAGAAGGTAGCCACCTGTAAGCTGAGAAGTCTCAGAAAAACCAAACCTGTCAACACCTTGCTCTAAGACTTTTAGCCTCCAGAATTATAAACAAGCAAACAAATAAACAAAACATCCTATTGTTTAAGCCTCCCAGCATGTGGTATTTTGTTATAGCAGCCCTAGCAAACTAATTCAGGTGAACTAAGAGAGTTCTTAAAATGTTGATGTCTCAGCTGAGTCCAAAAGGATGAATTGGAATTAGCCCAGGGCAAATGTCATTAAATAAAGAAAATATACAAAAGATCAACAAGCACATGAAAAGGGGCTCAACATCTCAAACTCATCAGGGGAACGAAGATTAAAAGATTTGACTTTACACCTGTTAGAATGGCTATCACCAAAGGGCATGAGATAGCAAAGGCTGTCATGAATGTGGAGAAAAGAGTCCTTGCACATTCTTGGTGGGATTGTGACTTGGTATAACCACTATGAGAAACAATATGGGGTTCCGTGAAAAATAAAAATATAGAACTATCATATGATACAGCAATTCCATCTAAAGGAAATGAAAACACTAACTTAAAATGATAACTGTGTCCCTGTGTTTATGGTTGCATTATTTACAATAGCCAATATATAAAACAACCTGAACATCCATACATATACAAATGGATAAAAAATTGGTGGTTACATATATGCAATGGAATATTATTCAGTCATTAAAAAAGGAAACCCTACATTTGCAATAACATAGATGGATCTTGAAGGTATTTATTAAGTGAAATAAATCAGAGAAAGATACATAGTATAATGATATTACTTATATGTGAAACCTGAAAACAAGCAAGCAAACAAATAAACAAAACCCCATGCTAATGCAAAAAAAAAGATAGATTTACATACCAGAGGCAGAGGGTAAGGGGAGGAGAAAATTGGAGGAAGGAGGATAAAAAGTACAAATTTCTAGTTATAAGATAAATAAATGCTAGGGATGTAATGTGCAACATAATGATTGTAGCTAACACTATTGTATGATATATAGTAAGGTTATTAATAGCTAAATTCTAAGAGGTCTCATCATAAAGAGAAATTTTTTCTTTTTTTCTTTCCTTTCTTTTCATATTATCTATATGAGAAAATGATCATTAGCTGAACATAACAGGGTAATCATTTCACAACACTTGTAACTCAAATCATCATGCTGTACACCTTAAAATTATGCAGTGATGCATGTCAGTTATTTCTCAAACTGGGAAAAAAAGATATCACTGAAGAAAAAACATTCAAAGCAGAAAAAAATAACCTCAGAAGGATAAGATATGAAGAAAAGCCACACATTGTGTAATTGTTATTCCCCCACTGACTTTAAAAACTTATATATAAATAAATTTGGAAGTTCACATAATTAACCTAAAGCTTAAAAACTACCTCTCTTGAAAATGCAAGTAGCACCTTTAGCAACACATTGCATATCACTGTTGTGAAAATAATAGTGATGCCCCTTTGGCCATGTAAGGATAACAGAGAGAAATTTGCCACTAGGAAAAGCTTGTGTGATCATGCTGGCACCCTGATCTTGGACTCTTAGCCTCCAGAACTGGGAGAGATAAACTTTTGTTGTCTATAGTGTTGGTGGCAATGTTAGACCTCAGGTCTTGAGTTTGGCCAAGAAAGAACTCAGAGTCAAGAACTCTAACGCAGTAAGTTCTTTTAGCCTTTTATAAAGAAAGTCTCAGAGGCAGAAGAAATGAGTCAGCACTATAAGAACTCAGTGAACAAGTTACAGAGGCAGAAGAAAGTCCCTTGGAGCTTAGGAGAAAGAAAGCAAAAACTACATATTTAAAGAAACAAGGAGGAGAAAGGAAGACATGATCTAGAGAGAGTGTGTACACACTGAATGTTTTTCCTTAAGATTTTTTATCTGTTCTGAAAGAAGGGATTTGAGGGGATTATGGTAGAGGGTCATTAGTCATTGCATCTGGGCCTGATGTCAACCATGGCATCAGTTCATCTGGTTTCGCCGCTTTTCCAGGCCTGGAAGTAAAACACAACTAAGGCCTAGATATTATCTCTGGTTTGTCCAAAACTCTGTCACTGTATTCAACAGATGAGGCTTTGTTCCTAAGATTATCTGATGCTGATCAGAACCCCACTGTCATGGCATCTTAATGCCATGCAAGGGCTTGGCATGGGAGTCCTATGAGGCTATTCTCAGGCCCCTGTTCCTCCTCTAAGTGGGTCTGAACCATAGGACTAATGAAATGCTAGGGGAGGAAAGGTCATCCTGGGGGCAAGGTTCTAGCCTATAATAGTTGTTTTCAGTAGTTTTGCCTGTTCGTAGGCAATTAGGACTTTCCACCCTTGTGACATTCCACACTTGGCCTATTGTTTCTGCTTTGCTTATGTCTAACTGCCACTCTATCAATAAGGCATTCGGTCTGTGGTTTTCTTTATTATTATTGATTTGAGACACAGAGAGAGAGAGATTTATTTTTTAAAAAGATTGTATTTATTATTTTCGGAGAGAGGGGAAGGGAGATAGGCAGAGAGGAAGAGAAACATCAATGTATAGTTGCCTTTCACCTGCCTTCAGCTACGGACCTGGCTGGAGGCCCGGTTTGCAACTTGATTAAGTGCCCTGGCTGGGAATCAAACAGCGACCTTTGGGTTTGTAGGCTGGCACCTTTCCACTGTGCCAGCAGCCAGGGCTGAGAGATTGATTTCTTGTTCCACTTATTTATGCATTCATTGGTTGTTCTTTTATATACCCTGACCAGGGGTTGAACCCACAACTTTGACATATTGGGATGATGTTCTAACTAACTGAGCTACCTACCTGGCCAGTGTCAATTTGTGGTATTATGTTGTAACAACTGAAATGGACTAAGACACCTGTCTTACTAATCACTATGAGCACATGTTCAAAAAAAGGTGAACTTGCTTATTAAGAACTATGCAATATAATAGCATTGCCAGTATATCATATAATTGGAAAACATTAAGTGAATAGAATAGGAATAGAACTAACCATTTCTGAAGTAAAAGGGAATGAAGAAGCTTGAGGGCATATTTGTGTCAGGGCTGCACCCGCATGTTGGAAGTGGTGTGTGAATTGCTAATTTCACTCCTGTGAGGAATCCAATGAACAAACTGAACTAACAAGCAAAACAGAGACAAACTCATAGATGGTGAGCAGATGACAGCTAGTGGTGGTGGGGTGTGGTCAGGGGGAGGAGGGATTGAGCAAAAAGGACTCAGGGACACAGACAACAGTGTGGTGATAGCTGGGGGGTATAAGGAGACTAAATGGTAATCAAAAATACAATGAAGATTAAGTAAATAAATAGAAGGCAGCCCCCTTACCTCCTGCTGCTTGCATTTCCACCTTAGTGAACAGAAATGGGATGAATTTAAGACCCAGACAGCACCCTCAGGGGCCTCCTGTGCAGTGCACCAACAGAAGCAGCAGCGAATTTGTACCAAACACTGTAGTGAATTTAAAGTTTTACAGATTTTATTTATTATTTTTAGAAAGGGGGAAGGGAGAAAGGCAGAGAGGGAGAGAGACATCAATGTATGGTTGCCTTTCACCTGCCTCCAGCTATGGACCTGGCTGGAGACCTGGCTTACAACCTGGTTAGTTCCCTGGCTGGGAATCAAATCATCAACCTTTGGGTTCACAGGCCAGCTGACCTTGTCCACTGTGCCACCAGCCAGGGCTTTAAAGTTTTATATATAATACATTATTTTTAATTATATAGATATATATCAATCATATATACATGTTATATATGTATAACTTATATGTATACATATATACTTACATGAGAAACTTATATGAGAAAATTTTATTTCAAGGAATTATCTCATGTGATTGTAAAGACTGGAAAGTCCAACATTTGTAGTTCAGGTTAGGAGGCTGGACATACAGATGAGGGCTGATGTTGCTGTCTGGAGTCCTAATTCCACAGAGCAGCTGGCTGAAAATATAGGCAGAGTTTCTATTTCAGTCTCAAGGAGAATTCTTTCATCAGGAAACTTCCATCTTTGATCTTAAAGCTTTCAGTTATGGAATGAGGGCTTATATAGGGTAGGGTACCACTCACTGAGATAAAATAAGCAATAACAGTCCAGATTACTATTAAAATTTTAATTAGACCAACACTCATGTAAATCACTAATTTCAATACATTGGAAGTTAGCATTAAGTGGTCAGAGTTACTTGTTTCTTTTTCCAGGTAAATATAGATTCTACTTTGTCTGAGTCAGTGGTAAGTTTTTGTATTGCTAAATAGTGGGATTCTGTATATCATGAAAACCTCCTCTGCTTCCTCAATCTCATATACCAGGAGATTTCACCTCTTAGACTTAATTTATAGCTTAAAAATAAGTCCTTTGGAAGCTTTCTACTTCTTGTCGTAATCAATTTTGAGTTTCATTAAATGAGAATTTCACAAGGTTTATCTCCTCAAGGCAGAATGAATATTTTCTCTCTATTACACTTACTATTATATCCTGGTGCTATGTGACTACTTGGTATTAGAAACTGTTCTATATTCCATTGGATGAATTTTGTGAAAATATTTCTGGGAAGGCTGAACCATGTCTTCTATTTAGGAATCCCACATGGTCTTCTTCACTGAGGGTAGAGCATTTTACTAACTAGGAGAAAAATAGCTTAATTTCATGGTTTATGAGTTAGGAAAATAATACTTTAAATAATGAAATTTAGGATCTATAAAAGAATAGAACAGGGAATGTAACTACTAAATGTTATGGGAAACAACATAAAGATTAGTTCATTTAATTAGAACGTAATACAACCATGGTATTCATCAAGGACTTTAACAGCTAGTCAAAGCAGAACAAAGTGTGAAAAATAAGATGATAAGTCTGATAGGTTGTCCTCTATGAGCTCTGTGACTCTGGCTAATTCATTCTATAATTACTAAGTCTGTTCTCTCTCTTTTGTAAAATGTCAGGATGGTAATGCTTATCCTTGAGGGTGATTGGCAATTATGTAATTGTTTTGTAAATTCTAGAGTATATTAGAAATAGGAGGTATATCAGATCATACTTAACATTTAAGTTTTCTTTTTTTCTGATAGAATAATGCAATAAATATAGGACTGGGATGGGAAGCAAGAAACCTTGGTTCTATAACTAATAATTTGCTCTCCATTATCTTTAATAATTTTGATGGCAGTAATTTTTAAATGGAGTTATGTAGGAAGAAAGAAATCTGTGTCTTTTATAATGCTAAAGCTCTTAATATTTATAGCTTTCTTTTAAATGGCTACGTAGATATTTTTCTGTTTAACTTAGATCAATAAATTATAATTTCAAGAAAATGTTAGTGAATTGTACAAGACCCTAAAGAACAACTCTGCAGCTGTGTTGAGATAAGAAATTTAGCCTAGAGTCCAGAATCTGTCACTACTGGTTAGTGTTCTTTGACTAAAATTCTCTACCTTGATACTTTTTGTTGCTATAATCTAATTGATTCTGTTCTTGTAAATCATTGTGGGAAATATTGATATACTAGCACACTTTCATGCAGTGTTTCAGATTCCGGGCTAATGAATTTGAGCGTCTGCCTCAGGAAACGCAGTCGCAGAGGACCTGACGTATTGCCATTTTTTTGTATCAAACTGTGTGGCTAAAGTGCTTTGGGTACTTGAATTGGGTATGTAGTCAGCAGCTACCTTCAACATTTGCTATGAGATAGCTCAAAGAGGCGCATAGGAAAAATTCACTGCTTTGCTCATTAGCAGTATGATGAAGGAAGAAAGACATCATTTTGAAAGAGCAATGAAGAACTCTGGCTGGTAGCACAGTGGATAAGGCCCTGGCCTGCGAACCCAAAGGTCGCAGGTTCAATTCCCCAGCCAGGGCACATAACCAGGTTGCAAACCAGGTCTCCAGTCAGGTCTGTGGCTGGAGGTAGGTGAAAAGCAACCATACATTGATGTCTCTCTCCCTCTCTGCCTCTCTCCCTTCCCCTCTTTCTGAAAATAATGAAATAAAATCTAAAAAAAAAAAAAAAGAGAGAGAGCAATGAAGAATCCTAGTTATATCAAACACTTATACATTCAATATGACATTTAAAAATCCTGTGCCTGATTATGTATGCATATGTAACAAATATAAATCATCCTCTTCATACACATTTTTTATTTAATCTTCTTGACAAACCTGTGGGATAGATTCATCCTGGTATTACAAATGATGAATCTAATGTTCAGATATCAGGGTGTATAATTTTGCTATTTGTCTGCCTCATTGAATTGTAAGTCCCTGGGAAAGAATAGGTAATAGTGGGAATAACTCCCTTATCCTGAATTATATGTCCTGTGAAAGCTGTGTGGACCTGAGCAACTTACTTAACCTCTCTAAATATTGGTATACTTGCCTATAAAGCATAATTATGTGAAAAGAATATAAAGTCTTGGTAGGGCCTGCTACTTATTTGTTATGTAATGCATGCTTCCTACACCTAGGACATTCTATGTGGCAGGGGGCCCATGAAGAGCCCAGTAATTGTGTGGGAGGGATGCTACCAAATAGTATACGCATGGGAGCTTCTTATACAACTGGCTGCTTATCAGATCTAAAAAAGGTCTAACCCATTCATTAGTTATTTTTAAAATCATAAATAAGTTGCAGATGTTGGGGTATGTCCCTTGAATAGCTCTGAGAAAGCTTATGGGATTCTTGCCTAAATCCAGGAAAGTATTAAAGCCTTTCACTTTGACAGATATATTTTTTAATAATATAATTCTTCTTATTCTATAACTCAAACATATGCAGTATCTGATACAGAAATGGTAACCGCTGAGTAGAACTTAAACTGAAACACTCCCATGAGAACTTTATTTATCTTGACTTTTATACCTTGGTCACACCCAGCACATAATATGAAAGCTTTCACATCTAAAAAAATCTATATTTTGCAATTTGGGGGAGAAAAACACAATGTTTGCAAACACACCTGAGTTGACACAAAATGCTCTCTGATTACCAGGACAGTGCCTACAGATCAGAGCATTCAGGCTGATTCAATTATTATTTGGAACAAAATGCCCAGCTCACAGTTCTGCTACTTACATCCAACTGACCTCTTTTTCACAGAGGAGCGACCAACATTAACCACTCTTCAAAGCTGCTCTGATTGACAGAGAAGATCAACCTGGTGACAAAGAAACTAATGGATTAAGAGTGTAAACATTTCCTGGTGGAAGCCAGACACAGAGAGGATAGTGTTTCCTTTAAACAATGTTGAAGAAGTTTGAAACAGCTCTAATTGTGATATGGAGCTGTTAGCCCTGGGCTCAGAAAGGCTGACACTCTTTAAGCACAAAATAAATAAGGAAATTCTGTCCCTCGATGTGGGAAGAGTGAACAACAGCTGACTTATTTGCCAGGGCAAAAGCTGTGTTTTAAGACCTAAATTCCAAAACTTTAAGGGAGGCCTTATTTTTACCTTCTATTGCTTCATTTCGCTTACTAGTCAATTTCACAATTACAAAGATCAATCCCTCCAAGTAGCTGATTGATTGCCATCATTGATCTTGTACACAGAAGGTAGGAAAAAATCACACATAAGTCTTGCTCGGTGTTTCAGCAAATTTCCTTCATTAAGTGTTTATATTGGCAAACCTGAAATGTATGTTCTTGGCTTGAAAATGGTTCCCTGATGGGCATAGATTGCTGGTCATCCTTCTGCTCATTCTTATAAATTTTTAAATTAGGGCAGTGGTAAAACAGAATCGAAGAAAAGAAAGTATCACTTTCTAAATGCAAGAGGAAGACACAAAAATAAAATTTCACTAGGGCCAATGTAAACTGACTTTAATGTTCTAAAACACTTCCAGAAATATCAGAAAATATTTTTTATCCCTAATTTCTTTTCCTTTCTAAAGCTTCCATATTTTGTTTTCTACAGACCTGATTACAAGGGTATATTGATGTTTTTAGGTGGAATTGAAACCCTTTGGCTAAGAATGGAAAATAGAACTAAGGTGCTTAGCTAAGAAGTGTTTGCAAGCTGACCTATGTGGCTGCCTTATGAAATAGCTTGCATCTTTTCATCAGCCTTTATTGCCAGACGGCATATACCGGTGTTAGAAAGGATTCTCGGCCCTGGCTGGAGGCACAGTGGATAAGGCGCTGGCCTGCAAACCCGAAGGTCGCTGGTTCAATTCCCAGCCAGGGCACATAACCAGGTTGCAAGCCAGGTCTCCAGCCAGGTCCATAGCTGGAGGCAGGTGAAAGGCAACCATACATTGACGTCTCTCTCCCTCTCTTCCTTCCCCCTGTCTAAAAATAATAAATAAAATCTTTAAAATAAAATTTTAAAAAAGTGATAAGAACCATTTTTTTTAAAAGAAAGAAAGAAAAGATTCTCTAGGTTTAGCTTAAAAAACATTCAGTGATTGCTAGCCTATGTCTACTGTTGTGGGTACCAAAAAGGAGCACCAGCCACATGTCAAATATTTGCTTTCCTCCTTTGCCCCTTCACTCAAGCCTCCTTCCTAAATGCCATGAAGACATTTAAGTCAATTCAGTAAATATTTATGAAGAGTGTTCAGTACTTTGTTAGGCAAAGAAAGCCCATATTAAAAAGACATGAATATTGCTTTTAAGGAGCTTATAAACTATTAAGGAGACAGTTATGGAAATAAATATAATCAAGTGTGATAAGTGGACAAATTGGACTGCTCTGAAGTTAAAAAAGTGAGTGAGAAAAGCAGTAATGAACTCTTCGATTGGCTGAGGTGAGAGAGATGACCAGGAAAGAATCCTCAGAAAGACAAACTATTGAATTTTGAAAGAGTATGAGGTTTTGCCCATTAAAAAAGAAAACTCTAAAGTGACAAATACATGGTCCAGTTTTAATTTGGAAAAAATGACTATCATCTAATCTTTGAAACTTTCTGTTCTTGAAGAGAGCAATTCTTGACCCCATCCTGCTCTTTGCCTGCCACATCTTTCTATGTCTGATGGATCACACTTTCTCTGCTCATTTTGACAGTCAGCTCTGCTGATTACCACAACCTGCCTATGCATTTGCCAGAGCTTCCGTACTAAACTGGAATCTTGTGTCTTATTGCCTCCTTCTTACTTTCCTTTCTTTAATGCTGCCACAGAATTAACAGATTTTATTCCTATATGCCTCATCAAGTTTACTTATTAAGCTTTTCATATGAAAGCGTTTCAATTTCCTCATCTCTAATACGGTAACAACAGAAAGTACTTCAAAGGGTTCTCCTGAGGAGCAAGTTATTTTGTGAAATGTGCTTGGAACAGTGCAAAGCACATTGCACATCCTCAGCATTATCTGTTAGTGAAATATTCAGGAAAAGCACATCACATCCAGGAGCCTAATCTTAACTTCCTCAGATAAATTGCCTGTTTAGCCCCCTGGAAAACTCCCTGTATGAAACTAGATCTTCCCAAATTCAGTAAATATTTGAAAGAATGTAACAGGCTATTTGGACCAGGCACCACTTTTATTAATCCAACAGAACTTCCTCAAATGTGGGTAAAAAAGGACAACCAACTCTACTGCTGTCTTTTTATCTAACATGCATCTTTCTTCATCTAAAGCAAAGGTAGTTTAGTTATCGATTTAATCCCAGTGGGGGTTATTAGGAGTCGGTGTAGAGGCTGCAACCTCACCCAGCTTACCTGTAGTTAAGAGAAGCCATGGAAGTATGCTCTGGTGAGTGACACATGAATAGCACTCTAGCTCTTGACTTTAAAACCACAGGATGTTGTAGCACAGTGGTTAAGGCGCCGGCCTGCGAACCCAAAGGTCGCAGGTTCGATTCCCCAGCCAGGGCACATAACCAGGTTGCAAACCAGGTCTCCAGTCAGGTCTGTGGCTGGAGGCAGGTGAAACACAACCATACATTGATGTCTCTCTCCCTCGCTGCCTCTCTCCCTTCCCCTCTTTCTAAAAAATAATGAAATAAAATCTTTTAAAAAATAAAATAAATAAAATAAATAAATAAAACCACAGGATGTTGAAGTCCCTGCCACCTCTCTTCTTCCTACTATAATACGAGGATATTGTAATAGTGGGGAACTGAAATGCACCCCACTCTTCTTTAGGCATTGTTCCTGTAACTGCTGACTCTGAGGAATATGTGGCTAGTAAATAAACAGTATGTTTGTATAAGAATCCTAGGAACTGCCCTGGCTGGTAGCACAGTGGATAAGGTGCCAGCCTGTGAACCCAAAGGTCGCAGGTTCGATTCCTCAGCCAGGGCACATAACCAGGTTGCAAACCAGGTCTCCAGTCAGGTCTGTGGCTGGAGGCAGGTGAAATGCAACCATACATTGATGTCTCTCTCCATCTCTGCCTCTCTCCCTTTCCCCTCTCTCTAAAAATAATGAAATAAATTTTAAAAAAAAATTAAAAAAAAAAAAAAAAAAAAAAAAGAATCCTAGGAACTAGTTTCAAAAGATACAGACTCCCAACTTTCAGACATCCCAGCTCTGGGAGATTTGCTGACCTTCATTGTGAAGCCAGGATGAATAAACCGGGAGGATGCACAGCAGACCAATGGGAATGGACTGAGCTCATCTGCCTGTGAAGAACTTTGCAAGCCCATCCCTTGATCTCTTAGTCCCGTTCCCCTTTCCCTCCTTATAAAAACCTCTGTCTGCCTTCACTCAAGTGTGGAAATGGACTTTGAGACCTGGGTCCCCCATCTTTTAGATGGCTAGCATCTGAGTCAAACCACTTTCCTTTGCATCAGCACCTGCTTCAAAAAAACATGCTCACCTTTGCATGAATACAAGAGATAAAGGAGGAAAAACACCTTTAATTCTGGCATTATTATAGGTTAGTCTATACCCATGGAAATGCAAATCAGTTTTAATTTGCATAGAGGTAAATTCATCTCTATAGTAAGTGTAAATCTACATTGAATTTATATACTTTGATATACTATATTTCCTCTCCGTAGTAATATTGAGTCCCTACTACAAAATATTTGAAGCATTTAATACAACATTTAACATCTACTTCTAAGTGAGAAATATTTCTTTGAAAGTGGAGGAAGAACATTTCAGTGGTCACAGTCCCTTTACTTTATCTACTTTTACTTTTACTATTTCACCTTAGGTATAGAGCACTAACCTATAAGCAGCTGTTGCACCAATATCATAACTCTATCGGACTGATATATTTCTACACAATCTTGTGTGGATTCCAGGAATCATGAGACTGAAGTTTGGAAGACTAGAAGGACTTTTATTCTACCTGGGCACCAAGAGCTACTTTTACTACCTCTTCTATCAGTGAAAAAGTAAAAAAGAAAAAACATAATGCATTAAATTATGGTTTCCTAAAAAGAAAGACTACTTATTGTCAAAATCTAACTGAAATCTATTCCTTAGGAGATAGAAGAAATATAAGTATCACTTGTATAAGTGGAATTAAGTGTGACCATTTATGCTCATCACAGAATAATAACTTCCTAAACATATCTCTGAGAAAATTCCCTCTTAAAGCATCAGAGTTAAGGTGCAATTTGTATTCATACTTTTTCATCTCATTAGAGTCTTTTGTGAACAGTCTTTAGCCTGGAGCATCTGTTTCTGCTTGTAGGAAAAGGAATATGGTTAAAAGCAAAACTGAACTATTTGGGCTATCAAAGATTGCAATTAAGTCAGTCTACACAAAATTCACTCTGACCTTTCAATTAATTAACCAACTTAACTATTAAAAAGTTTTACTGTATCTTTCCATTACTATTTAGTCCACTTATGCCCACCCCGCTTCACACACACACACACACACACACACACACACACACACACACACACATCACCACACTGTTTTCCACATCCATGAGTCCTTTTTCCTTTTTGCTCAATTCCTCCATCCCTTAACCTTCCCCCCACTTACCTGTCACCCTGCTTTCTGCCTATGAGTCTGTCCCTATTGTGCTTGTTACTTCAGTTTGTCCATTAGATTTCACACAAGTAAAACTATATGGCATTTGTCTTTCTCTGACTGGCTTATTTCACTTAGCATTAAGTTCTCCAAGTCCATCTATAGTCACAAAGGGAAAAAGTTTTCTTATCTCACCTCTTACAGTGTTAAAAAAGTGAGATGTTTGTGTCTCCCAATTACAATGTAAAGCTTTCATGGGACAAGATGGGTTTTCCTCATTAATTTAATGTCCTTTCCCCAAAGAGAAATGTGCATTTAAATGAGAACTATGGGATGTATTGAATTTAATATAATAACTTCTCAAACTTTTCAAAAACTTGTATTTTCATCCTAAGGGGAATTTACTCATTTCTCTCTTTTATAAATCAGATAATAAAACATTTCTTGTACAACAATGTTGAAAGTCTCTGCACCCTCACATCCTTCCAGCTGTGTAATTAATTTATTATTATCTCAATTCTTTCTGCCTTATAATACAGGTTGCATTTTAATTACTGGCCTAACTATTTTGAATTTTTCTAAAAGTACAGATATGTACATTTTCCCACAGAAATAAAGTTTTTTATTTTACATATCTGAATGTTATGCTGATGAAGATCTTTACTGAAGAAGTTGCTTGTTTGCTTTCTGAGGCTGATTTATTCCAAGCATCTCACCCGCTCCTCAATACAACCATTAAAGACCCCAGGACTCCCTTGAACTGAGCTTTTCTTTTGTTATCCTTTAGAGAGATTTAAACTGCAAATTAAGTATCATTCGCAACCTGTCTGACTATCTGGAGGAAATATTCAATGAATTAATAGATACCTTTATAAAGTGATCGATATATAACAAAGTATAGATTCAGTAACACATAACATCAAATATTCTTGAAATGTTGGGGCTCTTGGAATGTAATGTTCTTGGATTATTAGAGGTTAAAATAAATGAGCTAATGAAACCGTAAATGAGCTAAACATCACAATTGTATTTTTAAATTTCTGCTCTTTACCCAACACACTAAATGCATTCAATATTCTTATTAATATTATTGTTTAAAAATCCATGATCCATAGTAAAATTGACATAAAAGTATACAGTTTCCATTTACTCCCTGCATCCTGTGTCCCCAACTGTCCGGATTTTGATAAGAACAATAAAAATAATATAAGGTAACTTTAAGTCAATATTCATATGCATAGTAGTTATTTTTTAAATTATTCTCTAAATAGGTAATCTGTTAATAGCCCATGTTCCCAACTGTTCTCACATGGACCTCCAAAAAAGGACTTCATAATTAGCCTAACTGTAACATTTCCACAGCATAGGAAGTTGTTGTTTATTTTAAATACGTTTTTCTTTTAACCAGTCCTTAGAAAATATAGATCAGACTTATTCTGACACTTCAAGCCACCCATTTACTTAAAACTGATCTTATATGTTAGCATTTCCAACCTTGGAAAAATGATCTGGGAAAAAAACAGGAGACATGATCACAAGTGCATTTTTTCTCTCACTACTGCACATTCACATTAATAAGGTATAATATCTAGAAACTCACGGATATGCTGTTTGGATATTTCCTTATAACCACAAACTTAGCTTTTACAAAAGTAAATGTAAGGTCTCACTGTACCCTATGTGAACCTCACTAACTCGATTCCTTTAGCAAATTTTCTTTCTCTGTTACTTACATCTTTATTCTTAGTCTTACATGGCTTGAGATATTTTAATCTTTATTTCAAACAGCCAATCAATTTTAAACTTAGATACTTTTAACCTTTAAGCTTTCTTTTAAACAATTTCTATCTTACTCCCATTGCAAAGAACCTACCAATAACCACCCTTTATCTGACTCCAGGTCTAAGGTCACCACATCATGCTTGAATTGATATTAAAATGACTTCCTTCCCTGGCTGGTGGCACACAGTGGATAAGGCGAGGCCTGTGAACCCAAAGGTCACTGGTTCAATTCCCAGCCAGGGCACATAACCAGGTTGCAAGCCAGGTCTCCAGCCAGGTTCATACCTGGAGGCAGGTGAAAGGCAAACCTACACTGATGTCTTTCTCCCTCTCTGCCTCTCTTCCTTCTCCTCTTTCTAAAAATAATCATAAATAAAATCTTTAAAATAATAAAATAAAATAAAGTAAAATGACTTCCTTGCTAAATTCTCATGTTCATTTACCTTAGTCAAATTAAACTCACCTAAATTAAAAAATAATAATTTTACTATCTTCCTACGAAATTCTATCATTTCTGATTATTACTCTCTTTAAACCTATGTTCTGACTTCACTTTATATGTTTAGGATCATTTAAGTCATTTGGCCAGTTATTTTACTTACTGTACAAATGTATCATAAGAGGCCTTTCCAAAAAATGTATGGTCATTGTTATTATAACAAGAATGGTTTGCATAACATCAATGTAATCCAGCAGCCAAGGAGAGTGAACTAGAATGCACATGTGTGAATAATAAAGACTTCACTGTACTAGTCAGGGAGGGCAGTAGACACAACTTAGTATGCATGTATACTGAGTGGCCTTCACATGCAAAATAAGTGAATAACTTCAAAATTCTCATGAATTTTTCCATTATGCATTTTGTCACAAACACTGTTTTCTTCCTCATTTTAATCCTGTCCTCTGTTCTTTCTCTAAAGTAGGATCCATTTCTAAGTGATTCAATAATCAACTCAATGTCACCATCTCCCAGAAACCTTGGCAGGCTCCTGTTTTGATCTAAGTGTTCATTTGTTATACCACATTCTTTATTGGTTTATCCTCAAAGTTAACAATGTACTACGGACATGATCCACTTATTCTTCTGTGCCTCTCATGGGTCTGAGAGCATCTTGAAGAAGAAATCATTTCAGTCATCTTTGTGTGCCCAGTGTTCAATATATGTATCATCTAGCCCAATAGAAGGATTTGAAATATATTTGTTAAAGAAGTAAGTTCCTAGCCACCTGGCTGGTAGCACAGTGGCTAAGGTGCCGGCCTACAAACCCAAAGGTTGCAGGTTCAATTCCCCAGCCGGGGCACATAACAAGGTTGCAAACCAGGTTTCCAGTCAGGTCTGTGGCTGGAGGCAGGTGAAAAGCAACCATACATTGATGTCTGTCTCCCTCTCTGCCTCTCTCTCTTCCCCTCTTTCTAAAAATAATAAATAAAATCTTAAAAAAAAAAAGTAAGTTCCTTATTAAAATGACAATTATTTTGCCTAAGTACACCTATAATTTTATGTTAGTCTGCTCTCTTAAGTAAACTATAAGATCCTTGTGCATATGATCATACAATATTTGTTACTCATGTTACCTAGTATATGTAAATATCTACTCCACATATACTAGTAGATTATAAATGTTAGTTGATTCTAGATATAAAAATGATATTTTTACAGAGAAAATGGTAGGTAGAATAGGTCTTGTGAATGGGGCAGATGCTGTGATTCTATATAAAAATAATTATAAAAATGATGAGTTGATATTTTTTGAGCCTTCTGCATGTCAGATGCTTAATTGACAATTTACAGATATAATTTCTAAGCTTTACAATAACTTGGCAAAGTAACTATTATCATCCCTTTATATATAAAGAGACATATAATCAGAGAGATTAAAAAACTATTCTTGCAAGGCTACTAATTAGAGTCAGATTAATATGTTTCCAGAGTTCATATATTATATTTTATATTGGATTGAATAATGTTACACCTAAATTCACATCCTTTTTGGAGTCTGAGAATGTGACCCCTTTTAGAAGTTGCATCTTTGCTGATGTTATCATTTTAAAATGAGATTATATTCAATTAGGGTGGCCCCTAATCCAATTGACTGGTGTCCTTATAAGAAAACAGAGACATAGTCACTGAGATACAGGGATACCTAAATGTGAAGACAGGAAAATATTTGAGTGATGCCTCTGCAAACCAAGGAACATCAAGGACTGTCAACACCAGAAACAAAGAGAAAGGGTGGGAACAGATTCTGCCTTACAGCCCTCAGGGACAACCTAGCTTGGCTGACACCTTAATTTAGTACTTTTTAAGCAATCCAGTTCGTGGCAATTTGTTACCACATCCCAACAAAATTGATACATGTCATGGTAAGTAATATAAAAATATTATTGTCAGAAAGTTTTGCATTAGCAGATATTATTTCAGTCATATATCTTGGAACAAAAAAGCTATTGTGTTCCACTTTATTGTTGGCTACAATACACTTTAAACTTACTAAAGTTATTATTTCTTCTTTTCACATTTTCACATGACTTCACAATTCTTAATATCTCTTTCATTGGAAGATAATCATACTTCTATAATTGGTGACTTGAGCATGATTTCTTTATTATATAAAACAGATTTTGTTTGAAGGAGTTAATGAAAATAGTTCTATAAAATCTGCAAAACTGTAAAGTTTAAATACCTTGAGAATGTGTGGCAATGATGAAATTTACCTAAGCTGCTGTGTAAATGTTCAAAAGTCTTAACCACACCAAGTCTGGCGAGCAGACCATTCTTTGTACGTTTACTTAACTGGACAACTCTGATTTTAGCAGAGATAAATATCATCTGCTCACTCCTTGTGCTTCCTTTTGTGACTAGATGCAATCTACTTTTCTTAAGCTTCTTCTTACTTTAATAGATCTTGGTATTTATATTGGCAGAATAATAATAGAAAATTGCCTGTGAAAAGGCTATGCTAACCTATGCAAATAATTCAAAATTGATGTGCTTATATATGTAACCTTCAGGCATATGCTTATGGACCTTTTTAAAAAGAAGTATATGGAGGACCCTTGCTTAGAAAAAAACAGTAAGTGAATATAATCATTCTATTGATCTCTATTTCACAAGTTAGCTTTACAAATCCCATTCTGAGGAAACTGTTTTTCTCAGTTTCCTCACTGAGAAAAACATTAAGGAAACTAAATAGGACAGTCTGACTTTAGTCATAGTACTCTTGTCTCTCAAAGTTTAAGAATGGCACCCCCAAAAGTTAACAAGCTGTCAAATCATAAACTTTCTCTAGCCCAGGCTGTTCTTATTCATCAACTTTTGTACCCTAAATTAATTGCCTGCTAGGATCTATTAATGTTTTAATACACAGGGTGGCATGTTTGTTTTCCTAACATGAAACAGAATCCTGACAAACTTAATAGGATAGTGAATGCATTTATAGGTCCATGAGTAGCTTTCTGGGAGTAGCTTTCATTCAATTATCACACTTGGTGATAAGTTGTGACGTCAAAAATGCTATTTGAAGAAAATATACTTAAGGTGTTTAGGGAGGAAAGGCAGCTTAGAAAAATAAGCTAGTGAAAAGTTTTCAGAGTCTCTAAATTTCCATAGCAGTTATTATGAGATAGCTATAACGGTGTGGGAAAATATAAAAGAAACTGGCAATAGAATGAGAAAACAAACTACAGACTAGGAGAAAATATTTGCAGAAATATATCTGATGAAGGATTGTTACCCAAACTCCACAAAAATTTCCATGAGTCTTAAAACTCAATAATAAAGAAAAGAGCCCATAAAAATGGTTGAAAGACTTGCACAAATGCCATACTAGACTACATAAAAAGATGGCAAATAAGCACATAAAAATATGCTGAACATCACACATCATTGGTGAATTACAAAATAGCAGTGAGATACCTTTCTCACCAATTTAGAATGATAAAAACCCAAAGCACTGACAGCAAGGTGTCAGATCATAGAGAAATGAAGGATATCTTGGAAGCAACCATGATATCCTTCAGTTCATAAATGGATAAATACATTATGGTACATGCAGACAATGGAATACTCATTAGCAGTAAAAAGTAACCTATCAAACAATAGAAAGACATGGAGGATACGTATTACATGCTACCAAGTGAAATAATCTTAAAAGGAAGGGTACATACTGTATGATTTCAACCATTTGACATCCTAGGAAAGGCAAAACTGTGAAGACAGTAAAAGAGAAAGGTACAGTGTTTGCCAGAAACTGGGGAGGAGAGACGGGTGAATAGGCAGAGCACAGAGAATTTTTAGGGCAAGGAAACTATTCTGCATGATAGTATAATAATGGATATGTATCACTGTACATTTGTCAAAACCCATAGAGTGTACAACACCAAGAGTGACTTTTAATGTAAATGATGAATTTTGGGTAATAATGATGTGTTAGTGCAGATTTCTTGACTATAACTACTATTCAACTCTGGCATAGGATATCAAGATTAAGCAATGTTACTTTTTTTTGTATCGTGCTAATACAGCTTGACACAGGCATCCAGCGAATATCCACTGCATATAATTTTCCTCTAATTCAAATATAGGTTCAAAAGAGAAAAAGGTAAAATTTTTAAAATTATCTTTTTTCTTTTTCTTTTATTATAAAATGTTTACCTACATCTCAATTGTATAAGGCTCTGATGAAAATTTGATGAATTACTAAAGTTTTGCAGTCTCAGGGAACTTTCTTGTAGTATAAGGATAGTATGTGTGTGAAAAATAATTATAATGTACATAATGAGTGATAGATACAATAAAAATTACATAGGTATTAAGAGAGTAACATACGTTTAGAAGTATAATTTCAGTACATGGTAAATATTTCATATAAATAAGATGATAAAGACAATAATGAAATATCTCCCCTTGTTTCCTCATTCATTCATTTATTTATTCAATAATTTGGGAAACCAACTCTTCTAGAGAGGGGGTCTCCAAACAGAAAGGTCTAGACATAAATACTTTCCAACTGACAGGAAGACAGAGCACGTTTTAAAGACAATAATTTTTCAGATCCTTATGTTCCTTACAAGATTTTTCCTAAAACTGATCTTTGTAGCACTTCTGCTGTGGAAGCATTATGCATGATCTCACCATTACAGTCTCCCACACTGCTCTGTATTGAAGAGAAAGAGCATCCTGAGGCCACAATTAACTTTACACAAATGTAAAGGTCAGGGGTGAAGAATCACCTGAAACACCAAACAAAATGACTCTAATGCATCTACATTTGTAAGCCACCTTTTTTTTTCAATTCTTCTTTTTTAATAAAATTAAAGGCAAAAAACATTGAGTTGTTTGCTGATTAATTCATAAAAACATATTGATTGTAGATAATTGTCTTTTTAAAAATAGAGTTAAAGGTATTAACAAATATTGTTAAAGCAAATTTCTCTCTATTCTCATCTACTTAATAGGTAAATAAGTTTTTCAATGCATGTACCTAAAAAGTGAAAAACAAAAAAGCCAAATCCATCTTATTGAGATATATTTCTAGTAACATTTTATTTTATTTAAATATATTTTTATGGGCCCTGGCTGGTGGCACAGTGGATAAGGCACCAGCCTGTAAACCCAAAGGTCGCTGGTTCAATTCCTAGCCAGGGCACATGACCAGGGTGCAAGCCAGGTCTCCAGCCAGATCCATAGCTGGAGGCAGGTGAATGGCAACCATACATTGATTTTCTTTCTCTCTCTCTCAGCCTCTCTCTCTCTTCCCCTCTCCCAGAAAATAATAAATAAAATCTTTAAATATATTTTATGTATTTATTTTGTTTTATTAGCTATGTACAAATAAGTGTAATGAGAATTCAGAAATTAAAAAAATTTTACACTTTGAGTCTTATAATTTGGAAACTTAAAATAAAACTTAGGTTTATATGAACATTTTGTACAGAGAAATATTACAGGATAGTCATAAAAAATTTTCAAACATGACCTGATATTACATTGAAAAAAATTCTGTGAGCAAAGTGAAATGGATCTACAAATTCAACATGGCAAAGGGACAACATAAAACTCCTAACTTCTTAAAAAGGCATGTTTACATATTTTAAATAAATGATGACACATTTCAAATAGCCATAACATTAAGATTCTGTGAGTTATTTCAAAATAACAATAAAATAATGTTGGGAATATATCATTGCAATTACTTCAATTTATGTTGAAAAATATCAGATGTAAAATGACAAATGTATAGTGGTATAATGATATATATATTTTAAAAACATTTCTTATGCACTATGTGAACAAAATATCTTAAAAACCAATGTTCCAAATAAATTCTTATGTGCACAACACCTTTTAAAAGTATGGAGTGTTTAGTTGTTTAATTTTTTGATAAGTAAAACACAAAACTAATAAGAGAACAAAAGATTGAAAAGATTGTGGGGTTCCTAGAATTCTGAGGAGTCATGGTTTAGGCTCTTGCTTTCCACTAGAAGCACAATATGAATTCTGGTGTGTATGTGACACTTATAAACCATCTCAATGTGCACCAATAATATTGCAGGTGCCCAATAGGTACATGTTGCCTGGAGCAGACTTACTAGACAGTTCAGCTCTAGCCCAGCATTTTCTAAATTTTCTTCATGCATGTACCATTGCTGTAATTTCCTATATCTTTGTTAGAAACCAATGCATTTCCTGATTTTTGCCATTTTATATATTACATTTATTATCTGGATTTTTATTTTTCTTTGGATTGTCATATTAACAGTAATTTTTAAAAGTGTATCTTTTCTTTTTCACATTTTATATCTAGAAGATAACCATAAAGACCAAAAAAATTGAAAATTTCATTACATTTCAGCTAGATATTTTTGCCTGAAGTCAGTTTTCTATTAGAGAAACTAAGGAACAGTTATTTAAAGGACATAAAATACATGAGAAGTTTTCCTTTAAAATAATCATAATTAGAGAGAGAAAGCACCAACTTCCTACTACGGTTATTTACTCCAAAGTATCAGTTTTGTGTAAAATAATTGTGAGGCCCTCAGTGTCATGAGTCCCCCATTGAGGTTCAAGCATTGGGAACATTCTTTTGTTCTTTAGTAGGGTCCATTAGACAAACCATGTTTTACCATTTATTCAGGCTAATATACAGACACTTATTTTAGATACAAGATTAATCACTCAAAGCTGTATTAATTCTGCTATATTTCTATGTTTCTTTGTGTTAGTGAAGTTTGTCATATTTCATTGGGGACTGATAGACAACTTGAGAGAGATTGTGGTACAGACAGAAGCTAAGAAGTTCTTTAAATGAGTGATATGTATAGAAGAGACTATGCTTTTGAAAATATGTATGAGTCATAGAGAAATCTCAAGAAGAATATGGAAGAAGAGATTTTGAAAATGACTGGTCTCTACTGATCTGTAGGTAATCAAATGTCAAGGATATTGACTTGTGTTCTTTCTACTCTCTTAAATGAGAGTAGCCAGAATAATACCATATATTAATATGAAATAATGAAAGTACATTTCTATCTGTCAAAAAGACAATCTCTAGGCCCTAGGTTTTTATTACTCTGAATAATTTTACTAACATCTTGAATATTATCTATGATTAGAGAACATGAATATTTCCCCTGGTAATCAAATACTATTGCAAATAATATAGAACTTTCCACTGACAATCTATTATTCCATTATGATTAACCTGTTAAGTAAATATATTTGTTGACATTTAAAACCTCATAGCTTTATGTTAGATAATAAGTAATTATTTTATTAAAACTAGAGGTTCAACATGATACTTGAAGAAACTGACTTTACTAGAATATAAATACCTTTATTTCCAAAACATGAGAGTCCTCTACTGTTCCTATCATAGAGAAGATCTTAAAAGCATATTTTGAATTCATGACTAATTTTATTTCCAATACTAATTATTTTGAATAAAATGCTTATAATGTTATCCCCCCCAAAAACAAGATACAAACATTTTATGTTGTACAATTTCTTAAGTAAAATAAATATGGGGTGAATTGAACTAGATTATTACAATAGTGTGGTGGTTCTGGACGGATGGTGTATAACTCTGTTTTATTTTCCATTTCCCTGCAATGAAATCATATTTTTGTTGAAAAGTAATATACAGTTGTCAAAGAAGATGTAGTTGGAGGTACTAACTTCAAGAGACTTAATAAGCCAGTCAGTGAAGGACAAATACCATATGATCTCACCCATTACAGGACAATAATGAACAACACTAACAACAAGCAAAACAGAACCAAATATATGAATACAGTGAACAGGCCTTCAGTGGTCAGGGGGAAGGGGTTAGGGGGAGGGGGGAGGCAGAGGCAAGGAAGGGGAGCAGTTTAGACAAGAACCTAGTATAAAGGAACCATGGACATGGACAACAGGTGGGATTGACTTTGGGGGGAATGGGTGGGTGGGGAAGGGGACAGAGGGGAGCAAAAGGAGATGGATGTAATACAACAACAATAAAATTAAAAAAAAAAAAAGAAAGAGACTTAGACCATACTAACTGCTAAACTTTATATTGTTTTAGGTCTTTTGTCAATGTCCCATCACTGATTTCTAACTTTTGTGTTCATTGTTTACCTGATATGTTTATGTATCTAGTTGGATTTAACATGTTTTAAAACATGCCCAAATTATGCCTGTGGTAACTGAGATGTTTTAAAAACCTGCATGAATTCTTTCTTTATATAAATGATGACTCCTGAATATTCAAGAGCACTTTAACTTCCTCAAAACAAAGCAAACAAACTGAAAACACAACTATGAGCTCTTCAGATCTATTTCAGACCCCAAACATTTCTGTTTTAAAAGGAAAATTGTGCTTGGGGCATCATTCTTATTCTTCAGATACTTGCTGATCACTTATTGTCCTCTGAAAGACCTAGACTATTTCAGTCAATCGCCATTCTCTGAATTGCTTCCCAGTTTTTCCCATTGTTTAGTCAAATGTAGGTGTTCTCTGGGATTTTTCACAAGGGTTTTGTCTGAACCAGGTGAAAGAATGGGCGCTCAAATGTATTGAACCCGTCTTCTTCCCTTTTGCTTCTGAAGTTTCCCATATTTTGTGAAATTTTAGAGCTACAAAAGATCTTAGTGATTCAGGTCAAAATCTTGGGCAAGTGAATAAGCAAAGAAAAGAAATCTGTTCTTTGTTATAGGAACTTGTTAACAATAGAACACTTTTAATTCCTCTACAAGAACTGCAAGGCCCAATTGTCCCCCGAAATGTATCCAAAAGGAGGCTGGGATAGGGAGTCCCTGCTAATCATCCTTTCTGCCCTTGTGGTCCCTACACTTATTTTCTACTTCATTCTTTTCTACAACTTCACACATTTTGTATTGGTGTCCTCTTTAATAATGAGCAGGGTTGCAGTTTCATCAGGAACATGAGCCTGCTCCGGCTACTAATAATAAATCTACTCTCAAGATATAGGCTTCTCTACTATATTAAAGCTATTATAATCAGCAATAAAACAAAGAAAATAACACTCTTTAAGAAATTTCATGTTCTCCAGATCCATCCATATCATCGCAAAAGGTAACATTTTCTTTTTTATGGCTTAGTAATATTCCATTGTATAAATGTCCCCTAATGGTTTTATCCACTCATCTACTGATAGACACTCATTGCTAATTGAAATAAGCCAGTCAGAGGAAGACAAAAACTTCATGATTTCACTCATACATGGAATGTGATGAACAAACTAAACTAACAAGCAAAATAGAACCAGACTCATAGGTAAAGAGCAAGATGACAGCTAAGAGGGTTGGTTAGGGATGAAGGGATCAAGCAAAAATGAAACAGGACTCAGGACATGGACAATAGTGTGGCAGGAGGGGTATAAGAGGGATAAATGGTGATGGAAAAATACAATTAAAAAATAAATACCAAGCCCTGGCTGGTGGCTCAGTGGATTGGTGCCGGCCTGCTAACCCAAGGTCACTGGTTCAATTCCCCAGCCAGGGCACATAACCAGGTTGCAAGCCAGGTCTCCAGCCAGGTCCTTAGCTGGAGGCAGGTGAAAGGCAACCATACATTGATGCTTCTCTCCCTTTCTGCCTCCTTCTCTGCCCTTCTCTTTCTGAAAATAATGAATAAGATCTTAAAATGTTAAATAAATAAATAAATAAATAGCAATAACCCAAGTATCCGTTTCTTGGTGGTGTGGCTGTAGTTTTAAGATATCTTTTATTCAGGGATGTTTTGCAATCACTTGAAAACATCACGTCAGCAGGGATCATGCCTGTAGACCTGAAATAAGCTGAGCACACTTTGGCAGTGCCATGAGAGGGGAACTGCAGCCAATCCTTTAAATGTCTGCAGATGCTCTGTAGCTAAATCAATCCAAACAGATTGATATTGTGACCACACTGAGTGGTTTCGCTGGACACTGGCATAGTGCTTGGCTCTAAAAGACTTGCTTTGAATGATGCCATTTAAAAATTTTTTTTTTCTGCTAGCATAGTCTCCCATTTCAATAACATTAAGAAATAAAACATCTTGTTTTTTAATAAGCCATTTTCATTTAGAATGTTTTAATTGCTTTGTACAATGCAAAGCAATAGAGAGTGATATGAAACCTCTGAGATGCAGATTTCCTGGGAATAACTGGATGAGTTGATTAAATATCTATTCTTTGGAATATTCAGAATGATTCTTCATGTCACTTTTGAAATGAAGGTTAATGTTTTTATCTAATCTAGCTAAAGGAATATAAAAGTATGCAGTGATTAATTTTTCATCTATCTGAGTTTTCAATAAAAAATCCCTTTTAAAAACATAGATACATCATATGAAAGAAACAGGCAGAAAATTATTTTATAAATGATTATATTTTATGCATTATTTTATAAATTATTATGTTTTATGCACTCATAGGTTTTAAGACAGTTTCCTTTGGCTATATATCTAAGTATTATACAGAGGTATATAGGCAGGTAGGTAGGTAAATAGATAAATAGAGCTAGATACATAGATCTATATCTTTCTACAGTGTACACATATATATGATATATGTACACATATATATATATATATGTATTGTACACATAGAATCTTGAAGAGTTGTTTTGTGTTATGGTAAATAATAATGATAAATACTCATTTACTTTAAATAAACTGTTCATTGGAGAGGTGTTTTTGATTGCTTCTCAATTATTATCTTCTTTGGTATTTCAAAAAATTTTTAAAAGCCAAGAAAGAAGAAAGAAGACCATAAAGATGAAATAAATGATAACAATATCAAAATACATATTGACAGGGAACAAGTACTACATATATCTATTCTTTAAATAATTCTTTGAAAATTTAATTGTTCTCTTCACCATGGCTTCTTAGAATTTATATTTTTATTGTTAATTTAGTATTCTAGGTATAATTTTTCTCTTCTTTTGAAATAATTTTCATTTTCATTCATTAGTCATTTGGTCATTTATTCAACACATATTTATTGAGCAAACATTCTGTGCCCAGATTTGGAAGAATAATAAAAACAAGGGTCTCAGCTCATAATAATTCCCATTCAGTAGAGCCTGGAGCATGGACATAACTGTAGCAGCCAAAAGAGCCTCTTGTACAGAGCATCCTGTGGGAGCACAGAAGAGGAAGAAACCAACTCACCCATGAAAGGGAGAATTGTCAGGAGAAGTATCTCAATAGGTAGGGACACTTAAGTTTTAAAGCATTGAGTTTCAAAATTAATGCCCAATTTTTGAAAGCCATTTATAGAAAAGAAATTATTTCTAAAAGCATTTCTTCTCTATTTTGTCAAATATCATTTAACTCTTCCAAGCCATTTTTTGAGCAAAAGAATGTGGCTAGAAATGATCTTTATACAATGCACACTGAAATTAAAGTTGTTACTTAAAAGAAAATAACAATTTTATATTTAGGAGTTTTATATTTATAAATACTAATACTATAAAGTATTAATGTTTCTAATATTACGCCCCAATTTCTTTGTTAGTATGACTCACAAAACATTAGTCCTGTAAGCTTTTATTTTCAAGTTTTAATATTCAAGTAGGCTTGGATAAATATACAACATCGCCCTCTACTGGACAGAAGCCCATCGATTCATGCGGGAGCTGCTGCATTACTGGGCAGGAGGATGTGTATCCTATTAGAGGCATTTCAGAGGCTGATAAAAAATCCAAAAGTGCCTACTAAAAATATCATATTTTTAAACTTATACTTACTACAATAAAATGTTGACCTCTTTACAGTGAATAGAAAAGTTCAGGTACAGCTCAGTTTCATATCTCCAATACGAAGATGAGGTGTAAGAAACATTCCGCCTTTTCCAACAATTGTATTTCCATTTCTAACCAAAATACTGTGGTGAGTTTTTGTTTTTCTTTCACTTTACTTACTTTTAAAATATTCCTCTTTGGGACAACTGCCAATCTAATTCCCAGGTAGTCAAGCTTTGATGATCATTATTAGTACTTTCAAAGTGTTAAATTGAGCAAACTTTTATCAGGGTGAATGTTACATTTAAGGCAACATTTGTACTTTTTGGCAATTCTCTATTCATGTAAGGTAAGGTTTATAGTGAGGCAAAAATATATTCTGAAGTTCGTTGTGTTCTTTAAATAGCAGTTTTACAAACTGCCTATGATTTATATATTTGCCCATGGTTAGAAATTCAAATCCCTGCACATGACTCAGAAACACATTCAGTGAAGACCACCGATAACCTGTCAGAGGCCCGGAATACCAGACAGCTCACTTGTTACTCTGCTTCACTGTGGATGTGGCAGGCAGGTCAGCTGTCATCTTTACATTCAGGACCCTCACCACGTCCTGGGAGATGTTTTCATGGCCTACTGATCCTCTCCCCGTATTCAAATTGCCCACAGTTTCCTGAGGTACATGTGCGGGTAGGGAGAGGGTGGTATTTTGAGGCTGATGGAGCTAGGACAGGGCTGTCACAATGACTGCCATAATCCTCAACGCCGTTTTGGCAACATTGCCTCTTTTCTTATCTTGCAAATAAACTACTGGGTACTTCATTTACTGTCTTCAAGTCCTTTGTCTTAAAGTTTTCATTTTTTTTTTCTGGGGTAGAAATAAATTATGCCTTATGTACACAGTTCCTTTTTCTCTTGACAGATACATATTATTAGCACTTTACGCATTAGTAGTGTAGCCTAAAAAACCTCACTGCAGGACTATCTCAATGCTAATGGCCAACTTAAAAATGTTTTTTCCAAGTTCGCATTTCTGTTTCATAACATATCTGCTTTTATTGTAACATCAGAGTAATACTTCAAATTAGTTAAACTTTGTGCTTGAATCTTTGAGTAAGACAGATGCTTTTTGAAGTTGTGAGGTTTGTTTTGTTTTTCTTTTTGTTTTATTGATATAGCAAAACACAGTGTGTACCACTTTATCAGTGATTGAGTTTAAAAAGTGCACTACAAGGAAAATATGTTAAGAGCAAGGTAGAAAAACATGATGGATAATTTTTGGTAAATAAGATGGACTCAAGGTATAAATGACCTTGCATGTTAGGTTTAGGAAGGAGAGCTAATTAAAATATATGTAGCATTTTAGAAAAATTACACAATATTTCAGATCTCTATCAAGTTCTGTCAAAAATATTAATATATGTTAATCAACCAAATTAAACTTCTTTGCATTTACCTCAAATTCAAAATTTTGTTTTAGTCTGGCATGTGTCTTCTTTTCTTTTTCTTTTTTAAAGATTTTATTTGTTATTTTTAGAGAGAGGGGAAAGGAGAGAAGCAGAAAGGGAAAGAGAGATCAATGTATGGTTGCCCTTCACCTGCCTCCAGCTACAGACCTGGCTGAAGACCTGGCTTACAACCTGGTTATGTGCCCTGGCTGGGAATCAAACCAGTGACCTTTGGGTTTGCAGGCCAGCACCTTATCCACTGTGCCACCAGCCAGGGTAGTGTGTCTTCTTGAGAGGATAAATATAAATATATTATATTTATATAATTATTTGTAAATGTCAAATAGTATTTAAGAATAAAATGGACCAAATTGCCTGAAGACACTAGTCAGCTATTTTCATGGTCCCTAACACAAAGTTTCACATACATTTGTGTTTTTAATGAATATTTACTATGAGAGATGTACTTAGACACAGGAATAAAAGACTAGGTAGAACACATATTTTTAAAAAACTGTTATTCCCATAAGTTTCCTAGCATATTTGACTCAATACACCACTTGTCTAAGGTGCAATTATAATGTACGTACTTTAGTAAAGCTTTTTAAGATTGAGCAGTGAACAAACTTTCCCATACCTAGTGACATACTGAAGTTGGCATCACTCTGCATGAATATCATCTTTTAGACCCTTTCATATTGCAGGTCCTTGATCAAAGATAAAAATTTTACATAAAAAAATCTTACGTATTTATGTATATTTGTATTTAAGAAAGATGGGAAAGGATGGAAGGGAGAAAAGGAGAGAGAGAGAACGCATTTGTTGTTCCAATTCTTTACGCTTTCATTGGTTGTTTATTATGTGTACTCTGATCGCAGGATCCAACTCGAAACCTTGGAGTACAGGGAGGATGCCTTAATTAACTGAGCTACCCCATCAGGGCCCTTGATTTTTTTTTTTTTTCTTTTTTTTCACTGCCTTGTATTTTAGTGAACGTGTGTACATGTTCACCCTCTTCCGTCCCCATATGCATGCCTTGGCAACCACATTGAGTTCAAGGACTGGACAGAGCTCCTGGCACCCAGGAGGTCAAATTTTTATGGGTTACAATTGAATCAACATACTTTGAACATTCCAACAATATTACATGTCTATAAACAAGCATTTGAAAACACTATGCACAAATATTTTTGTGTGTCCCTGGTTCCTGTTAAAACCTAGTAAAAGCTATGGGCTTTCCTTTCCTTAAATGCACATATGCATATTTTACAGATGACTTTAAAGGATCATAGAATCTCTAATAGTTATCCATAGAACCAGGTCAATAACTTTCATACAGTTTATTTTACAACGCTGAAAAATTTGGAAACAATCTGTTAATTGATAGACAAATCATTTATTTATTTGAAGATAAATTCATAGGAGTGGGTATTGCTGGACTAAGATGTAAGTCCATTTTTATCATTTTTAAAAGATTTTATTTATTATTTTTAGAGAGAGGGAAAGGGAGGGAGGAAGAGGGACAGTGACATCATTATATGATTGCCTCTTGTGTGCCTCCAGCTATGGACCTGGCTGGAGACCTGGCTTGCAACCTGGTTATGTGTCCTGACTGGGAATCAAACTGGCAACCCCTTGGTTTGCAGCCCAGAGCTCAGTTCACTGAGCCACATCAGCCAGGGCTGACAAATCCTTGTTTAAATAACTTGTTTCTTAGAAAATGTATAGGTGTAAGAATATAAAAAGCTGGTTTGGTGGTGATTGTTAAATATGTTCATATATATTGAATCCTATGAAATGATAGAAGTTCATTTGCTTCTAAAAACTTAATACAAATATTGATTTAAAATGTTGATCATCTCAAATAAAGAAGGTAAGGCATATAATGAAGAATGTTCTTAAACACACTTTAAAAAGAAAATGTGTTACATTGATTAAAAACCAGTTTCTATATTTTTTAAAAAGATAAGTAATTATGAGATTAAGATCAATTTAAAGTTTTATAAACTGTTATATTTATTTTTATGTGAATTGTTTTTATTTTACCATGTATGATAAATTTTTCTTAAAATGTTGTTTATAAGGTATAATATTAAATTTATATTTTTAGCAATGAGATTCTTTTTGAGGTTATAACCTGAGCCTATAGTTCCCAACAGAAGTTAGTTATTACCAGGGAAAAACTGTCCAAGGAATGTTTTAGCATCACATTATGCCATAGAACTAACCTTCTAATTAAGGAATTGTAATCACTATTAAACTGAAGGAGAAAAAAACATCAGTAAACAAATTTGATTTACACTTTGCAGTTCTGTTTTCTTTTAGAGAAGAAAAATTTATTACAAATATAAGAGTCAGGACTATGTAGATATATAAGTACATGATTTGTTTCCACTGACTTTGACCAGACCAGCAGAAAACAAATCAGCTGTATATCAGCACTATAAATTAAGCCTTTAAAATGAAAGTCAAATTCTCACTCATGATCTCATTCTATATGGTTTTAATTTCTTAAAGAGTTTCTCCCCAAACTTTGCCAAAAATGTGGATGTAACTAGAGCCTATGCAGATCTAATTTCAATTACTACTTATTTTAGTATGGTTTATTTTATTATAATGCTGGGCATTTAAGAATGGTTTCTAAATGACACAGCCTTCTGTGTGGCTCATCTCAATTCCACAGTCAAAAGTACAAAATCTTCAATAACTCTGCCTTATGTTAGCTCTCAGGTCTCTCTCCCAGGTCTCACAGTTTATCTTTAATGTCCCTGATATTCAAAGTTTATACACTTTCCCCTGGTGTACTTGTTTTCAGTCCTTCTAACCTCGATATATTTATGAATTTTTCCTTTAATGGATACTGTCCACTCATCAAGTTTCACTGCTTTTTATTATCATAAACAGAGCTTCTTTTCAATAATGTATGGCCATAAACTCATGATGCTATGGAAGCCATTTCAAAATAGTTGTTCAAACTATTTGGGGCAATAAAAGCCAGTAGCACTAATAGAAGTGAATAATTTAGAAGACAGATTTTTTTTCAATATACAACTTCTGGTACAGATGTAAGAATATATTTTTTATTCATTGTATAGCTTATGAGCAAATTATCATTTTTACATTACCCACTTTGTAATGAGAAATTACTGAAAATCAATCATTCTTTTAGGTCTCTCTTCTATTCAACAGTAGCTATTCACTACTGACCACATACAAGGCACCGTGGTAGGCCCTGTGGGGGGTTAATTCAACTTTTACATTATTGCAGCAGAGGAGAACTCTATTGTTTATGCAGATTTTGCTAAAGACTCCTGTGAGAAAATGCATCTGATAACTAATGCTAGGAAATATAGTTATTAAAATTTGTATTCAATCACCTCATGGCCAGATTAAATTTCCCCTCAATAGAGAAGAAAAATTACTCAATTTTATCACATGTATTTTCTTTTTCATCTTTTATTTCTAAAAAAAAACCTATTCTTTTAGCCGTGGGGAACACTTTTATTAAAGGAGCTCAATTTCTGATTTCACAGCAGAGATCTTTGAATAGTATATATTAGATCACTTTATAACTAAACATTTCTTTTAGAAGGCCCCAAATCTAGTGGCTTAATTTTTTTCTTAACCTTTTCTTTAACATTACGGTATGAAATCTAACATCTCCCTTAAACTAATTACCCTGGGAATCTTTATTTTCCTAAGACAGCAAAAATACTTAGAAGAAGTAGTTCCACATTACTTTGCAGAATTAGTAGATATATATCACATTGATTTTCATTTCAAGTTGTTATAGTACAATTAGGCTTAATAACAATAATAAAAATAATCATAATACAATTTGCAAACTTCTTATTTTGTACCAATGTACTTAACAATTCACACATATTCCCTAAATTTTTAGAACAGCCATTGCAAACTAGTTATTATTATGATTTAAGAGAGATTCAGTGATTTATTCAATGTCGGAAGGTAGTAAATGACAGAGTTAGGATCTGAACTCAAGGAAAATCCTTTTAAGAAGTTGACAATTCTATCTTTAAAAATATTTTATATCCAGTAATGTATATTACAGGATAAAGCACACCAAATAAAGAAAATGTCAATAAAATATACTTTACTATAGAAATAATGGTCAATTGAAAAATCACTTATCTTCCTTTGTTTCCAACGACTGTGTAAGATTTCTTCCAGATTTGATGAGATACTTATAATTTTACTTCCGATTGTCTTTTACAGTGTTTTTATTTTGAGTGTTTAAAATATTAGATCTTTTAAAATATTTTTATTTCTTAAACCTGTTGTCTTCCATCCATAAGGTCTCACATGAAAGTTCCTTAACTAGGGAATATGTTTCCATGCTTGTGATGAGAAGCTGAGAAGACTCTTAGCTATGACTTAAAGTCTCTTCCCATCAGCAGTGAAAACTTCCTAACAGCACACATTAGAAAACACTGAGTAAAATATGCCCCCAATCTTTGACTTTTATAGTATCATCAAAATGTTGCTAGTTTCTATATAGCTACAATTTATTGACTCAGAAGAATAATTAGCAAAGCTAAATATAGCTGAAATCCTAATTTTGTTTGTAATATAGTAAATGCATTTATTTAGGAAAATATATTTAATAAACTGACCAAAGGAAAATTAGTTGGCTGAATAAATGTCCGTATTTACAAAATATCAACAATTTAATATAAAATATTTCTAGTGAAAAAGTTAAACTTTGCTCAGTTGTTTTACTAAGCAATGCTGTGATATTTAAGAAAATCACAACTTATCCAAAAAAAAGTTAGATTGTAAAACTACTTTCAAAAACACATTCAAATTCTAAAATTATACATAACTTGACAATTTATTCTATTGGTTCATCCAAATATTGGTATAAGATTAAGACATTTATTTTTTCCCCAGTTTTATTGAGAAATAGTTGACATTCATCACTGTATAAATTTAAAATGTACGTAATGATGGTTTACATATATTATTGTGAAATGATTACTACATTAGAGTTTGCTAAAATCCATCTTCTCATATATATAAAATAAAAATAATAAATACAAAAAATTAAAATTATCCTTGTGATGAGAACTCTTAGGATTTATTCCTTTATATATCATACAGCAGTATTATCTGTATCATCATATTGTACATTGCATCCCTAAAAGACACTTTTAAAGACACAAAAAAATCTTACTAAAGTATACACACTTTGATAGTATGATAGATTTCATTTTATGGTTATAATATCAAAACTACACACAAAACTTTTCAAGAAACTAAAGTTCTTCTACATCAACCTTGCATGTTTTCTTAATACAGAAAAGTAGTAGGTAAATCTCTACTACAGGAGGACTAAAACATTTTTAAATATAACAAAAAGTTACATTATGTACCAAATACATTTACTTTATCTTTGAACTGTAATTATATTTTATAAACTAAGATAAAGTGGTTTATAAATCTTTAGTCCTATATACAACAGTGATAGTTATGTGTAAGTAGAACACCCTCCAAATTACATTTTTATAACATATTCACTACTTCATGAGCAACCCATAACAGTATATTATTTCATGAAGTTCTGGAGCATGCACTGGAAGACTCTGAGGAGAATTTAAAAGATGATAGAGTTAACTAGAACAGCACATATGGGTATGAAGAAGGTAGAATTTAGTTATTATGGATGTTGCAAATATCTTTGGAACATCCCGATTTTACCCAGGCAATTAGATCGTAAGATGGTAAGGTGGGAGGGGAAATCTGGGGTATTTTCAAAGAAAGCCAAAATATTTGAGCCCATGTCAAATCCCTTACTGGTAGAGAGGAAAACAAATCAGACCTGTTGTTTGGCATCATAAAAAGCAAACCCACTTTCACTGAATGACTTCACTTTGCATCTTATTGTGGCAGCTGGGAGGCACAGCTTCTCAATCACTGCTCCTTAGGGTGTTAGAACTACAGCTCCCCACTCTCCAGGGAAGCAGTGTGTGTGATTTCATGAACCATGGTAAATGAAGAATGAATATTTTCAATATGATATAATTAAACATTATGGGAAAGAATGGATTAGGGTTCTTCATGACATTTGGCTAAACATGCTAGCTAGCAAAAATACATAAATGAAGGTCACATTTGCAATTATTATAAAAGTGTCTACATTTTAATTAGGTAGCTGATAAATGTCATTGAGCCTTAGCCACTGACCAACTGTCATTTTATTAAAAAAGAAGAAAAATCTCACCTGAAAAGTCAAATGTTTTTGCATTGTCATGAAATAAAAACTTGTAGCCACAGTTAAATGCATTCAGTACTAGGGTATAAAAGAGATTTGGTGACAATCTCAAATAAAATTTTATTTTATTTTTTTAAGATTTTCATTATTATTTTTTAGAGAGAGGGGAAGGGCAAGAGGCAGAGAGGGAGAGAGACATCAATGTATGGTTGCCTTTCACCTGCCTCCAGCTATGGACCTGGCTGGAGACTTGGCTTGCAACCTGGTTATGTGCCCTGGCTGGGAATCGAACCAGCAACCTTTGGGTTTGCAGGTCAGCACCTTACCCACTGTACCACCAGCCAGGACTTCAAATAAAATTTTAATAAGAAATATTTTAGATCCTGGCTGGTGGCTCAGTGGATAGGCACTGACCTGCAAACCCAGAGGTCATGAGTCAATTCCCAGCCAGGGCATAGCCAAGTTGCAAGCCAGGTCTCCAGTCAGGCCCGTGGCTGGAGGCAGGTGAAAGGCAACCATACACTGATATTTCTCTCCCTCTTGGCCTTCCTTCCCTCCCCTCTCTCTAAAAATAGTGAATAAAACTTTAAAGAAAAAAGAAAGAAGTATTTTGACAGCATGTAAAATGCCACTGATAATACCCATTTTCAAACATTGTTTTGTGAAACAGGCTTGCCTTTACTATAGAACCATATGAAGCTCTTCTTACCTTGGAGAGTGCAATTTAAGTAGTATATTTTGGCCTGTGAGTTTGGCATAAATTCATTTTTTTTAAGATTTTATTCATTATTTTTAGAGAGAAGCACAGGGAGGAAGGATGAAAGGGGGGGAAGCATCAAAGTATAGTTGCCTTTCACCTGCCTCCAGGTGGGACCTGGCTGGAGACCTGGCTGGAGACCTGGCTTGCAACCTGGTTACATGCCCTGTCTGGAGAATTGAACCAGTGACTTTTGGGTTTGCAAGCTGGCTCCAATCCACTAAGCCACACCAGCCAGGGCATAAATTAATTTTTTGTTAATTTGAATTAAATACCCACTGACTTTTTTCCTTCCATGGCAAATGAATTTTGAATCTCAGGCAATTTTTTACCTAACACAAGAGTTTTTAAAAATTGATGGCACTCCTTAGAAATTAAAAAAATAGTTTGAACATCACAATATCACTCAAAAATTATTTTTCCATATCCACTGTAAAAAGAAAGTAAAACTTTCGTTACCATATGTTAATGTGAGTTTCCTTTAAATTGACATTTGAGCCCTGGTCTGTGTGGCTCAGTTGGTTTGGAGTGTTGCCTAGATTGGAGGTTCAGTCCCAGGTCAGGTTTCATACAAGAAGCAAGCAATCAACGTTTATCTTTCTTTCTGTCTTCCTCCCTTCTACTCTCTCTAAAATCAATGTGCATGTCCTCAGTTGAAAATTTTAAAAATATATATTAGCATTTGAAAATGATGCAGAGAAAAGTAAATATATATATATAGTGCTCTTATAGTCAATTTGACTTATATTTCTATATCTGGATTTTTAAAGCATTCATAAATAAATTCAAAAAAGAAATTGAAAAGCCAAAATAAATAAAAGTAAAAGAAATCACAAAGAAAATAATGAAGAAATTTTCCTACCTAAAATGTAAATCTTCCCTGGCTCGTGGCACAGTGTATAAGGCACTGGCCTGCGAAACCAAAGGTCACTGGTTCCATTCCCAGACAGGGCACATAACCAGGTCTCCAGCCAGGTCTGTAGCTGGAGGCAGATGAAAGACAACCATACATTGATGACTCTCTCCCTCTCTGCCTCTCTCTCTCTTCCCCGCTCTCTAAAAATAATAAATAAAATCTTTTAAGAATGCAAATCTTCTTAGTACATTATCATCAAATTAAAATTCACACTACAGTAAATAGACTTGTTGCTAGTCATTGTGTATAAAGTGCTTTTAAGAATCAAGGAAAATAAATGAACTCAACAGGATAAAAAAGGAAAGCTATTTTATATAAATAATTCAATGAGGAAATATGGGCATGTAAGAAAATGAGAAAATGAAGTATATGACTAATAATCAAAATGCAAATCCAAACAGTAATGAAATAAGACTTTTCACTAAGATATTTTAAAGGATAATTGCCATTAGCAATCATCTAATGAAAGTGTATAACAAAATATGACAATACAATGTTAAAAATTATTGCTGTCTCATGATACTAGCAAGAGTATAATTAAATCAATATTTCAGGAAAAAAATGTAGCAAGAGCTATTTCATACTGAAAAATTCCATTCCTGTAATGCTCTGATACAAAAATTTGTAGTATAGACAAAAATTATGCAAGGTATTTCTGCAGCATTATATATGATAGATGAATTAATCTGATCATAGGGACATGGATAAATGCATTATAATAACACACATCATTGGATTGTTATAATATCAATAAAATGCTTCTGAAGAACATCTGTAACTGGATTCAATATTTAGAATATAATATTAGATAAAAATTTGAAGTTTACATGTATAACCTAATCCCAGTTTTCTTTAAACAAAACAAAATATCTGCTTATGTCTCTGTTGGCATATCTATTTCTAAGTCAAATGAGAAATATCAGAATTTAGTTTTGCAAAAGGTACTACTTTTGGATACTAGGATCAAAGATGATTTTGATTCTACAATGAGCACCTATTTTTAAATTAGAAGATTTAATATTAGAATTCATGGGTAACTTAAATTACTGCTACTTCCTTTGCATCTGAACCTCATAATTTATTTTATGAGAAAAAAATGGGTTAAAACGATGACTACTCTGAACCAAAAGGAGTAAAAATGGCCAGTGAGCTAAACAATCTCGCAGGTTGAAAGACTATCCTTTTGAAATGAAAGTTGTATGTAAGTAAAACTTTTGAGTTGGAAAGTAGTAAAGTTGTGATCTGTAAGTGCCAAGAAATAGTAGTTCCACAGTTGGAACCTGCTTTCTGGAAATAGTTTGTAAGATACTAAGTGCCACAGGAGAGGCAGCAGTGGAGGCAATGACAGAGAGAGTGACATTAAAAATCAGGCTGCAGTGCTGGAAACAGCCTAAGTGCCCATCAGTGGATAATTAGATCAAAAAGCTTTGGTACATGTACACGATGGAATACTACACAGCAGAAAGAAAGAACTCCTACCCTTTGCAACAACATGGATGGAATTAGAGAGTATTATGCTTAGTGAAATAAGCCAGTCAGTGAAGGACAAATACCATATGATCTCACCCATTACAGGACAATAATGAACAAAACTAAAAACAAGCAAAACAGAAGCAGATACATGAATACAATGAATAGACTTCAGTGGGCAGAGGGGAGGGAGAGGAGGAGGCAAAGAAGAGGAGCAGTTTAGTCAAGGAACTAGCATGGAGGAACCATGGACATGGACAACAAGTGGGATTGACTTTGTTGGGGAGTGGATGGGGAAAGGGACAGAGGGGAGGAAAAAGGGGATGGATGTAATACAACAACAATAATTAAATAAAATTTAATTATTTTGTTATTTAAAAAATTAAATTAAAAAAATCAAACTGCAACATTTTAGCCTGCTTGTTGTCTTTATCATTATTTAAATAAGTAATTGAACCAGATCAGCTGTCTGTTTAGGCTAGAATAACACAACCACAGATGAGTGAATTTAAGTGATTTGCAGGTGTTTCATCTGTTAAATGAAAATTCATCTAACTTTGCTAAAATGTCATTGAGAAATTATCTTTTGATGTCTTCTTTGAAGAAATTGAGGGTAGTTGCAAAGGTTATAATTTATTCCAGTATCTGGCTCACTAGTGTATAGTTACTATGGTCAAAGCCGTGGGCCTGTCTTTGAAGAAAAATTGCCTTATTGTAGTGAGGTCATTTGAAGACTTCAATAACTAAGACCCCTTGAAGGGATTTATAAACAAGCTTTTCATGTGCTAAGTAGCAAAATAAAAGTCACATATGTATTTTATTTTTTATTTATTTATTTTTAATTTTTTAAAGGTTGTATATATTACTTTTAAATAGAGGGAGGGGAAGGGAAAGAGGCAGAAAGGGAGAGAAACATCAATGCATGGTTGCCTTTTACTTGCCTCAAGCTACAGACCTTACTGGAGACCTGGCTTACAACCTGGTTGTGGCTGGGAATCGAACCAGCCACCTTTACGTTTGCAGGCCAGCACCTTATCCACTGTGCCACCAGCCAGGGCTCATATTTTATTTTTAAAATGATTATTTTCCATTTGTGAGATGAACAATGCTCAATTCAAATTCCATCTCTAGCTCCAAGGCCTTTATTTTTCCTTTTCATTGGTATCAAATGCTTCTTCATAGATGTTCCCACACAAGTTAGAATGAACAGTAATTCATTTATACACCTATCTCACTCTCCTTTTTAATACTGCGGTTTGTGGCTTGGTCATCACAATGAGACTGTGATCACCAGAAGGTGTAACAGAAAGCTATAGAAACCAATCTGAGAATTTCTTTAATGGTAATATATAAGGAAATTGATTTGCTCAGAGCAGTTGCACATAGCAGGAGCTAAGATGCCAACTCAAATGGAAGTGCAGCTTTCTTAGACTTCTACCAATTTCCTTACAAAGACACACCTTTGAGCAAGCCAGGGCTAACCTGAGGGATGGTTCCACCAGGACTACGAGAAACCTTTATCATCTTAACTGGAGGCTGTGACATTCTGTCCCCTGACTGCTGGATGGTGTCAGCCTACTCAAGTGTAAAAATTACTTCATACACATCTTCTGTTTGCAAAGAAATAAACCTTATGAAAACCTTGCTTTAACACTGTTAGTATATTTTTCGTTTGAATGGCTATCAGTATCAGACTGAGTTTTGTTCATATTCTATGATTATAAAGTGGTGGCTTAGAAGCCACCATTATCATACTCTTGGTTTATAAGAACCCTTTAAAGGCAAAGATTTTATGTTTCATTACTTTTTATATTGCATAGTTACCTTTAAACTTGGGATACGTAATAGTTGATCATTTTGTGGATGTTGAATAAATGCTAAATCACATATTTCATTAAGTTTGTTTATGTAGCCCATGCATTTCAAGATTACACTTAACTACTTAAAATTCTTTGAATATAATGGTCATCTTAAGTTTCACTCAGAAATCTATAATGACTTAGTGATAAAATGAGTGCACCCACGTTATAGATTGTTGGGACAATATTGCACAGCACAAGAAACATGGGAACATAATGAAATATATGTGCTTATATTTTATATCACTTCATATAAAGAAGGAATAGTTTTCTCATGGAACTTTATTTTGAATTGGGGGAAGATATTTTGTTTATTTTTTAATTGCTGCATTTATTGCTAAACAATATCAGCTTTATTTTATTATCAAATACTGTCTGAACTTTCTTAAATGCACAGGTACTAGGAAAGTAAATGCTAATATAATCATTACAAAGTTAAAACTTCACTGAAAATTTTAATTATCCAAAACAAGAGGGAATTCTTTAATCAGTAAATTAATTTGGTTATATTTCACAATGAGCTTCTTTCCTAACTAATTTCCTCAGTGATTACTAAACAATATTCATATTATGAAAGAAATATCCATTTAATGCAATTATGCTTTATGCTTTTAGTAATTTAAAGAGATATCTTCTAAATACTACAGATTTTTAAAATTTTAACAATGGTGAAAAATATGCAAAACACAACTATAAAAAAACATTTTTTTTTTGCAGTAAAGGCATATATAATAGATTAGGTGTTATAACTTTCATGATATAGGTATATATCATGAATGCATTTACTATTTAGAAAATAGTAAATAGAAAAAAAAAAAAAAAACAGATAGAGTTCTCCAAAACATAAATTGCACTGAGTTCAACTGTAAACAGTATACCTGAAAAGGAGTAGTAGAAGTAAGTTAGAGCTGTGTTGTTTTTTTATTTGTTGTATTTTTTACCCTGTAAGTATGTCTATTTTTCAATCTTATGCAAAGAAGACTATAAATGTGCTGTTGTTCAGTTTTTTCTTTAGAGCTTAGAAGTATTACAGTTTAGATGTCTGACTTTGGTGCTTTAAAAATGGTGAGTTTCCTCCTCCGCCCATCCTTCCCGTTTCTGCAGCTAAAACACGGTAATGTTTACGCATAAAACATTTCTTGAAGAAAGTGCTGAGTTGAGACATAGAATACATCTGACTCGGACCATTTCAAACTCTCCTCTGCCACAGATGCAGACAACCAAATTGAAATGGTGCACATTATATATAAATTATTCACCATTTCTAAGTATGCTGCACATGACTGGATGAGGTGTTCCATCCATCCATGCAAGTTTCATAAACAATAGCAGGCTGAAGTTGCAAAGTTAACATTAATTCTCATCAAAGAGAGAGAACAGCCTTAGCAATTATCCTGCAAAAGGTCAGGTACCACATTTCTTTATTTTGACTTTGGAGCCAAATTAGGTCACCCTGCGGACTTGGATGTTGTGTGACTTCTGCTTCTCTGTACACTGCGTCATCAGTACATGGTGGCACTTTTGCTCTCATGACTTATGAGTTGATTGAGCATCAGTATTACTCAGAACATCACATATCATTTGGTGCTATTTATAAATATAAATATTTGTATTTATATTTATTGTTATAGAGGAGCTTGAGTAAATATTTAGTCAGACTCAAACTGTAGGGTATAAATGAATTTATATAAAGACCTGTCCTTTCATGAATTTTTGGTGTTGTTTATCCACTTTTGGCTTCAGAAAGTAACAGCATTGCATGGTGAAATAAGGGAAAAATTTCAAATACAGAATCCAATAGTGATGTTCTAGTTTTATCATCAATATTTTAAGAACTTTATAGATTCTTGTAAACATGTTTTTCATACTTACAGATAAAAATCTAAAGGTTTCTTTGTATCAGAAAGTATAAAAAGTTTTAAATATAGTAAGTGGTTAAATATGTTTAAATGTATCCTTTATTATAATGACATTTTAATCTTTATTTACTCATAAATATTACCAGAAGCTATTCTACTTCTACTAATTCTAATTCATTATTTCATGAATATTACTTACACTCAATGGCAATGTTATATTTATAAAATAGCCTTTTAAGTAATGAAAAAGGAATGCTATTAGTTCTAAAACTGCAAGTGGTGGCAATGTCACTCTGACTTAATAGACTAAAATTTTATTAAATAATATAAGTTCAGTGGTCCCAGGATCATTTGATTAGAAAATATTTAATGAAGGCATTAATATTTACTCCTACCCAACCTCCAGCTGGAATTTCATGGTATGAGAGCACTAGGTTAATTGAGTTTTATCACAAAATCTCTAGACCACTTTAGAATCACTGTAATGCATGTTCCCTAAGGTCTGAACTATAAGAAGTAAGGAAATAGAAAAAAAAATGATTAACATAGAACTAGATTCTGCTGACATCTTCAGTATAGATATTCATTAAAAGTTTGAGCAAACAATGAAGATTGCTCTGAAATGGAATTAGGAGATACTTTTCTTTCCAAACCATGAACAAAAATATGGAAAAAAGATGGAGGGGTTTTGCTTTAGCCAAGAAACACAGAATTTATAGGCATTGAATTTTCTATAGCTTGCTAATTTTTAGCAGTGACCATTTTATTTTGCTTCACTCATGGTAATGCACCTCAGAGGAAAATAAAATTGTGACTAGCCCCCTTCCATCTTCCACTTTTCTAATTCTGCAGAGTGAAATAATTATTAAAGTTTGGTATTTGCATATTTGTATTTTGTAGCACAATCATACAGAAGGCATAATTCCAATGATCAATTATGTCTACCACATAATAAATAGTACAGATAATAAAAGTAACTAAAAAGAGTTATCATTTATTGAGTTCTTACTATGAACCAGGCAAAGTTTTAAATGCTCTATGTATATTAATTTATTTGATCTCCATGGCAACTTCAGAGGGAAATACTATTGTTATTCTCATTCTAAATGGAAGGAAATTGAGCCACAGAGTTTAGCAAGTGTCCTCCCAAGGTATTCTGTTTTTCTTTTTACTTGATTATATGTGGCATAGTTTAGTTTTTTATATTTTAGAATAATTTTGGTTTTTTAAATTAAATGTTCCTCCATTAATACTTTACAATTTCTAATCCTTTACCAATATTCCAAGATTGCAAATTTCATGAAGGCAGAGAGAAATCCCATAAGGAGTTGTTGAGAAAAGGCAATTCATGTTGAATATGATGGTGTTAATGTAGGGAGGATGATGCTTGTGTTTGCTGAAAGAAAGCAAGGAGTTAAGTGGAGGAATTCAGTCCAGAGCCCATCAGTGCCACTTGGCCCTTACAGATCCATCTCTCAGCTGCCTTTAAATCCTGGGTGCAGAATTCAGATCCAACTGACCCTCCTTTTTATAAGTGGCAGCTCTTGAAGTGTCACTAGAAACAAGTTCTGATTCCTGAATAACATTTACCAAATGACCTATCTCAGAAGATACCTTTCAGTGACAGAGGTCAAGGATTTTATTTTAAGAGCTGAGGCAGAAGCACAAAAGGAGGGTGAATGAAGAGCTCTCCCACTGTAGGAGTTAGAATGAACGTAGGGACAGATTGGAATATCAAAAACTGGGAGCTGGCTGCAAGTACTTGAGACTAAATTAAAGCTGGAGTTCATCTGGGAGGCAGCTAATGTACATGAATAAGATCATTTAAGGGACAGTTTCAACTGGTTTTTCATCTGCCATAACAACTCTCTTTCCTTCAGTGTCTTCCCACTTCTCTGCTTTTCCTCTTTCCTTTCAGGGTTCCACTACCTCTGCTTTCCTCCTCAATGTCAGTGCTCCTCAGAGTTCCACTTTCAACACTCTATTTCTCATTCTGCATATTTCCTTGGCAAACTCATCAATTCTAATAGTTTTAATAACCACCTTATTGATTGCCATTTAACAATCTCTTGTGAGCTTGCATTTTCCTTATGTTTACCGAATCTTATAATCAATATGAGTGCCCTAGAAGCACCTCAAGCTTTCCATTTGCCCAAAAATGAATTAATGAACTTTCACTGCAAGTATGTGCCTTTTCCTGCATTCCTACTCATCTTCTAGTAGCACAGGTCTTCCTCAGTTTCTTACTTGCCCTTCCTAGCCTCCAGTCTAATCAATCAGTAACTTTATTAATTATATAGATTATATAGATTACCATCTTGTCATCCTCGCTAATCTTTACCTTTATAATATCTTTAGGCTCTTTTGAGTAGTCATTTTTCTTTTTGTTTTATTTAAAAGTCACTGTGAGCCCTGGCTGGTGACACAGTGGATAAGGTGCCAGCCTGCGAACCCAAAGGTCGCTGGTTGAATTCCCAGCCAGGGCACATAACCAGGTTGCAAGCCAGGTCTCCAGCCAGGTCCGTAGCTGAAGGCAGGTGAAAGGCAACCCTAACATTGTTGTCTCTCTTCCTCTCTGCCTCTTTCTCTTCCCCTCTCTCTAAAAATAATAAATAAAATCTTTAAAAAAATTCACTATGGCCTGAGTGAGCTTTTTAAAACAGATTAGTATCTTTTCAGTCACATCATTTTAGCATGATGTATGTACAAGGCATTTCATCATTGGTTCCTTGCATACTTATTTAGGCTTCCCTCTAATCTCCCCTCTTTCCCTGATGCTCTGAGATCCTGGCTATTATAACCTTCCAAGCATACCATGCTGCCTTTCATTTCCAGGTATTTCCAGGTCTTTAGGTATTTTCTTTCCTTTAGCTAGAATATTTTTGCTTCTCTTCTCAAAGCTTTGCTGCATTGATCACTAATAGGCTTTCAGGACTCAATTAGACAGAATTTTATTTGGAAAGCATTTTCTGAAGGCCACAGGCTGACTGAGAGGATTTCTCACCTATGGGACAGAGCCAGTAGGTCCCTGAGTTTGCGTTCATATCACATTGGATCAAAGCTGCAAGCATAGTTGCCTTTTTTTCCCACTAAATCATATACTCCTAAAGGTTGCTGCAATATCTTGTTTGTATTTATATTCCTGGAATGTAGCCTCTACTAACTTCTTGTTGCATGTTTGTGGAATTTCTAGTGGCAACTTTAGGGTTTCTTTTAACTTACTGAAAAAAGAAGTCTCTGTTGCAACAGATACAACTGATTACATAAAAAATAAAGCCCTGATGAGGAGCATACAGCCAAACTAGCATTTGGCTCATCTCGATTTATATGCAGTGGCATGAGCCAATTACTGCATCAGTTGGATGGACAGTGTGTATGTGTGTGTGTGTATGCCAATTACTGTGCTGCTTGGAGAGTATGTATTGCTTGTGTGTATATACACACACACATATGAATAGATATGATTTATAACTAAATGATGATCCTGATTTGTTTGGACCTCATTATGGCCCTCCTAGTTTTACACTGATTATCCTTATGTAGCTTTAAAAACTATAAACCATATTCTCACACTCCATTTCAATTTTTAACACCAGCGTGGGATTTTTTTTTTTTTTTTGTACATGAGTAGTGTAAGGCAGCTAAAACACAAGGCAACAGACTGCACTGAGAAATGAATGAGCTCTGAGACTACAACTACAAACTACCTTAAAGGGAAACTCATTCTCTTTTCATTACCTTATTCCTCTAGGTGCCAAAACTTGCATTTAATTTCAGGTTTAAAAAAATTTTTATGACTACTCATAATTCGTTCTCATACACTTTGCCCAGGAGAGTTAGCTATTTTGAATTAAAATTGATCCACCTTCACCAGAGTAGTGGTTGAACACAAATACTAAAGGATATGATTCTCGTTAGAGCCCTTGATAGACTTGGGCTACACATATTATTTTAAATGTGGATAACATCTAAAAATGTATTTTTTCCGGCTTCGGAGAAATCACATTTACAATTTCACAGAGCAGAAAATGTTAAGCTTAATTTGGTATTTAACACCTAAAGTGTTATTTTCAAATCACAGAAATGTTTCTTGCATTCTAAAATATCTCTGAGGCAATATAATGATTCTAAATCATTTTAATGATAAGAAAGCCTACTAACAAGATAAATTATTTTTATCTAAAATTAAGTTTACATTTCTCATACCATGAATAAAAATGTTTTATTCTTAAAAGTATTTTCAAGATTAACAAATTTTCCAATTCAATTGACATTAGAGCTAGGAAAAATTCCAATTTCAAATGTTCTTTAGAATTCATCACAATTTGTTTTTATTTTTAAACATTTGATCTACACACTAAACTGACTCTTCCTTATAGACATAATGGAGAGTTAGTGTAGCTCATCTCAATCACTATGCATATCTTTTATAATAAAAATTCTTGGAAATGAAATAAAATATGACCTCCATACTTCTCAGTAATCAACAAAGCAGGAATGTCATGAGAGTATTAATATTATTAAACATTAAATTTTGTGACAATATTAAATGTTATAGATTATACAACAAAATCTCCAAAACAAATTCACCCAAAAAGTTTATATTCTGGTCCTGGCTGGTGGATAAGGCACTGGCTTGCAAACCCAAAGGCCACTGGTTTGATTCCCAGCCGGGGCACATAATTAGGTTGCAAGCCAGGTCTCCACCCAGGTTTGTGGCTGGAGGCAGGCGAAAGGCAACCATACATTGATGTTTCTCTTCCTCTCTGCCTCTCTCCCGTCCCCTCTCTCTAAAAATAATAAATAAAATCTTTAAAAAATACAAAATGTTTATATTCTGCAGTGAATTAGACTATTCTTCAAGAATATGAGGCATAACTTACAATGGGCTACATTAGACGCATTTTCTACTTTATGATAAATTAGAGATAATGATGATCCAATCTATATGTATATAAGTTTCTTCTAATAAATATTTATTTATATAATGTAGTCAAGAATGTTGTTTTTTTCTTCCCTCGTTTTTCATAATGAAAAGGAACTGGTCTAATGTACATAAATGAACATTTTAATGTTAAGGCAAACAAAAAGTTAATTCTCAAATATTCCTATCAAAGGAAATAAAAAGCTTGAAATTTTGAGTGCCTTCCTTTCTTCCTTTTTTCTTTATTCTTCTTCTTTTCATTGCCTTTCTTATTTCATATCTTTTTTTCTTGCAGAACCACAACTATAATTAGTACACTGCAGAAAATATTTTTAAATATAAAAATGACATTTTATGTTTTCCACTCTCACTGTAATTTGCATTTAGTTGCAGCTCCAAGGGAGGTTTTCAACAATGTCTTCAGAAGAAATCATTTTCATAGGAAAAAATAAAATAGTCTCCTCAGAATTTACTTTTTATCATTGTGTTTCTTCTACAGAATATTCTGGAGTTCTTCCTAGTCGCCCTACTTCATATGCTGCTTTGCTAAGAATTAAAAAGAGCTCATCTTCATCCCTGATTGGCTCAAAGACCAGACCGCGATACAGCAGCCCTTCATTAGGAACACCGAGCTGGAGAGGGACAGGGACAGCTCAGCATTATTATTCCCCCATCAATCTTTATCACTCATCAGATGCCTTCAAACAAGATGGTAAGTGTCAGGGGAAAATTACACCTTTGGGAGTTAAAGACAAGAAGACTATATGCAAGACAATTACAATAGGGGTCAAGAATGATGCAATAGTTAGAGAAAAGTTACACTAAACTTTCCTAAAACAGAAAATGGGAAAGTTTAAAATCTGGAAAAGTGCAAGACAGGGGAAGGGGTCAATGTGATTAGGTTATCTATATTTACTAATTGCTGGTTGTCTGTTAGTCTCTTACTCTTCTATAGAAACTAGAAGACAGGGGTTCTTCCTTTCCTAACAACTCCATTTCAAAGAATGGCTGCCATTCTTTGAAAGGTCCTTGAAAAAGATATTCCAGGGTTTTAAACAGTCAAAAAACTGGGAAAAGATCTACAAATCAATGGGGCAGAGTAGGAGTTGTCATTGCAAGTGCACTCCAGTGGAGGAAGAAAGGACAAAAAAAGGGGTGGGGGAGGGTGACCTCTACCAGGAAGTTTGGAAGAACTATAAGGCTATCAGGTTTTTCCTAAGCTTGACTATTTTATTTTATTTTATTTTATTTATTTATTTAAAGATTTTATTTCATTATTTTTAGAAAGAGGGGAAGGGAGAGAGGCAGAGAGGGAGAGAGACATGCATGTATGGTTGCGTTTCACCTGCCTCCAACCACAGACCTGACTGGAGACCTGGTTTGCAACCTGGTTATGTGCCCTGGCTGGGGAATCGAACCTGCGACCATTGGGTTTGGCAGGCCGGTGCCTTATCCACTGTGCTACCACCCAGGGCTTATTTTATTTTTTAATTTACAGTCGTTATTTACCCATCTTAATTTCTCTCATTAAGGAGCAAACTGTTGCCATGTCACAAGGACATCACTATGGCAGTCTGGCTGTCAGGAAACCTCGCTCTGAGAAATAACCAGGAGACTTTATGGAATCAAGCAATGAGTTCATTTGGGGAATCCGGACGCCAGGGCAGCGGGCAAGGGGAGGCAGCTCTTAAAAAGAGTCACCTCTCTCCTGACCTCAGGGGGCAGGGTACTTGTACCTTCTGTCACACATTTAGGGTGGGTTGGCGTATTAACCTGAGGGAGCTGAGCCAGCTTGCTTCATTAACACATCCGGAGGGCTCCAGCCAGGGCCAGATAGATAAACCTTGCTGCAACTCTGACCAAAGTCCAGGTGTGCATTCAAGCTGCCTCCAGGCCCTGACATGTCTGGCCTTTTGTTTGCAAGAAAAGGAAGGGGCTGAGATTCAGAGTCACAGTTAGATAGGATTCAAGGAAAGGGGATGCCATGGCCATCTAGCTACTTCCTGTGGAAAATAGGTTGTCATTTGTTGGTACGGGGTGGGACTGCCATTTCACGGGTGTTTGTCTCACTCAGCCTGGTGGATGGGCTGGTAGGGGTAATGTTTCAGCATCATGATTGAGTAGCCAGTGCTGTGTGGCTGCATCAATGGTCCTGTGAATAAAGCTGTTGAGAAGATATGTAAAATATGGACCTGTGGTTAGGCCAAGGTTTAAAAAAATGAATGGGATAATTAGAGAAACAAGAATGACCCAGAGCGGGGAGGAGGCGGACTTTAGAACTAGGCTTTCCTGCCCTAGAATGGGCTCCCTGATCCCTGCCTTGCTTTCTCAGGCAGGTGCTAGGGCTAAATGGCTGAGATTACAGGCTCAAGCCCCAGACAGCCACTAAAAACAGCCTCAGTTTAAAATGTCACTTTTTTTTTTTTTTTTACCTTGGTTTTGGAGAAGTAGACACCCTGCATGTTTTTTGCATGAGTTTGAGTAAGGGATTAATTACCCCATTGTTTCATGAATTCCTTCACTCTCTTAATTCCTTTCTTTTTCTATTTACCCTTCACTATCTTCCACTTACACAGACTATTTACAATTCGCACAAACCCTCTGCAGTGCAAGCAACCTTCTGCAATTTACCCACTTGTTTAGAGGCAGCCAGGTTGGAATATGCTAATGAACCTGGTTGGAATTACAGGATGTGTGGGAATCCATTTGAAGTAAACACTTCCCGATGTACATTGACAGTGACCAAGGGACAGTACCCTAATCAGGCACCTAGTGCCATGCCTGCTGCTTGCTAGACTTTACTGGCTCCCATACTGGTCTCCTTCCCCCTCAACCCCCCAAAACTCATTGCCTGCTCCCACATTGGTCTCAAGGTGATCTCTCACAGCAAGGCTGCTCTGACACTGGCAATGAGGGGTCATTTTACACAAAAGCAGAATAGATTTCATCTACATGTGCCAAAATCTTTCTACTCTGTTGTTGCCTCCTTTGCACGAAAGAAATGGCATTTCCCTGATATTCAAGCTTAATGCTTTTAGTGTGAGCCTCCATACTGATGACAGACGTCTTATGCCAGGACATATCAGGCTTCCAGGAATTTTACATAATATGTGAAACTTATACTGTACAGGGTGAGCGTGATCAATTGGCAAAATCTTAGTAAAATAAACAACATACCACAGAAGTGTTATATTTTGAAATAAATGTATTCTTATATGTAAATACATAAATATAGTCATTATTTTAAAATTGTTCAAAAAAGTCTCCATTTGCTGCAATAATGGACTTGATTCAACTTCAGAATCTTGAGCATGCTTTAATTAACTTTTCTTTATCCATGGACATTATCCTGTTTTCAATCTTAGCTTTTAACAGCCTCTTTGTTGGAATAAGGTTGTTTATTAACTTCTCTCTTACAAATGCTCCATACATAATAGTCTAAAGGATCTGCATTTGGTGAACTAGGCGGCCAAGTTTCTTTTGACCAGAATTCAGGAACACTGACACTGAGACATTCTTGCACCTTTTTGGCATTATATGCTAGTGCACCATCTTGTTGGAAGATGAAATGATGTTCATTTGCAACTTACTTTGTCCATAGTGCAACTATTTCTCTCAAAACATCAAGGTAAACATCCTTGATGACCTCCTGGATTCTGTGTACAATATCTGGACTTGTGTGATACTTGTGGACTTTATGCATTTTCCTTGTTGGTATGGCGACATCAGTATTAGCATCATACACCTTCTTCATGTTGTCAACTGTTTGTAAAGGGATGTTATTGAAGTACACAATTTCCTTAGCCGTTCTCCCTACACTCAGTCCAGAAATTATGGTTGCTCTAACATCATATTCCCTTGACATGATGGTTGCTCTCAGAATTTAATACTTTGTATATGAAACAATGATGTTAAATCATAACCTTGGAAACATAGTTTTTCAAAATTAATGAGAAGCACATGAAATAAGGAGATGCAAAGTTATTGCCAATTGATTGTGCACACCCTGTATACAGACAGAACATAAAGAAGACATTCTTCTTATCTGACAATGTTTCCCATGTAATTTAACATATCAAACAAATCCAATTACTTTTTAAAATCTCCCTTTATAAGAGGAGAGATAAATCTTTTGATATTTTCCCTTAATCCTCTGAAAAATATTAAAGTTAGTTTGGGGTCATAAAAGACTTTCCTTAGAATTTGATCCTTAAGAAGTTTATGAAAATTATCAAAAGGTTCTAAAAACACTTGAGTAAATAGGATCACATTATTATGAAACAAATAGTTAATTATTTGACCAAAGTGACATCAAAAGATTTCAAAGACAAATACAGAAGGTTAACCCTTACTATTTTGAAGATTCAGTTTTCTTAATTAAAGGCCTAGTGAAGACAACATAAAACACAATAAAAACATAAAAAATAATCAAAAAGTTATTTTGATAAAACATAGTCTTTACTTTCTTAATAGATTACTTAAAAAGGTGAATCTTTCCACCTTGGCTGGTGTGGCTCAGTGAATTGAATGCCAGCCTAGGAACCAAAGATCCACCGGTTCAGTTCCCAGCCAGGGCACAGGACTGGGTTGCAGGCCAAACCCCCAGTATTTTATGCAGAAGGCAACCACACATTGATGTTTCTCTCCATCTTTTTCTTTCTCTCTCCCTCCACCCTTCTCTCTACAAATAACTAAATAAGCTTTTCAGCAGATGAAAGGAAATTGAATTTTTGTTTTACATAAGTATACCATTAATATTAAAGTTTAATTTTTAAAACCCTTAGGATTTACATTTTTAGCCAGCTTAATTACATAGGTAAAATTTTATTTATGTCTTTCTTATCAACTATTTGCATGTATTTAGCTTGTCCTCAAAACCAGGAGTTCTAGTTCAAATAAACAGACTCTCATTTTCCTTAATGGAAATGCATCTTCATTCTTTATTCTATTTCTTAGCCAAAAATACATCTTCTGTCTATGCATGCATATATTAAAACTCAGCTTACTGTCAATTATACATATATATTAAGATATTTAACCATTAAAAACCTTAAGTTTTAGTAAAATCTAACAAATAAACAATAATAAACACATTTTATTTGCTATGCATGGCTTGGCAAGTTTATAATGTCTTAAAGTTATTTTTGGAAACATGTTTTCTCTGAGAAAATTTCTCAGCATAGTATAGGACATATTTACTGATGAAACCAAATTTATTTTTAATTTTCTACACTTGGAAGCCAAAAGTACATAAATTTATGTTCAATAATTAATTTTAGAGGATTTTTTCTTATTTGAAACTGACCTAGATATTTAATATACTTCCATCATTGAATTTAATTTAAGAAAACTTTAAGCTTTCAGATTACCTAAATATTCTAGGAAATTTATTTCAAAAGATTACCTAAAAACTTTTTACCTTATTTGTATACATTTAATTTATTCACTCTTAAATATGTTCAGATTACTCATACAATTTGTATCACATCAGCTAGCTTTTCTTAATTACAAATGTTTTTAATAGAGATAGAATGAACTTATTTGACTAGTGCAATCAAACAGAAAGTGTTTTTCCATCCAGCACTAGATGCACCAAACACGAAACACCAGAACTGCCCCAGAGAAAGACTGGCAATTTTATTATGAATGGAGCCACCAGGGGAAATGGGAAGCTAATAATGCTCAAAAGCTTAAACTCAATGGTGGGTAGGTTACAGACTATATAGGGCAGAACTATAACCACATGGAAACCTTATTTTCTTTAATATGGCCTTTTATTTTTATTAAAAAACAATTTTTTTTTTTTTTGACTCAAACAAGGCCTCACCTAGCACCTTGACTTATCCACCTTCCTCTCCTTTGTTTCGTTATGAAGCCCTCAGGACAATGAGGCTGGGGTCAGCATCTAGTAGTCTTAAAAGCAAGATCCTGGGTCTATTGATTACTGAGACAGAGTTTTCAATCAAACTAAACATAATATCTTGATGTCAGTTGTGTTTTAGCTCTAGACACAGGAAAGCGGAACAATCCCACAGAATAAATCCTTACAAAATTAACCAGAACAACTCCATGGCTGACATCAGGACCAAATACAATGATTAATTACCCCCAGCATCAAGCAGTGGAGACCAAGACCCTAACTCTATTAATCACCATGATTAATTACATCTTCCCCTATAAATTCCATTCCCTGGAAGCCATGGGGAACCAGGTCTTTGAGCCCAAACTACCTGTGACTCTGGGCCACATCCTTAATAAATCCTTATTTTCTTGGCTGCAAACTCCTGCTCATATCTTACTGGGCTTTGATGCATGCAGGCAAGTGGACTACTTAAATCTGTTAACAAAATCAAAAGACACCCTGGTTAAGGAGTTCAGAATTGTGCTGGGGGCTTGTTGGTTGGACAAAGAGGTAGGGGTAATAAATCAATTATTTTTAAAACTTGAGGACAGTTTTTTGGTCTGCTCCACTGACCCTCTGTCTGGTTTCATGAGAAAGTAGCTGGGGGTCGGGGGCAGGCTGTTCCACCTTAGGGATCAGGAGCTAAAACATAACTTAGTGCAAGATGTTAGCTTTTCTCTGCCAGAGAGAGATCCAGACCTTATGAGTATTAGTCAAGTTTGGGCTATTGTTCTCTGATGCTTGAGGAAAGGCTAGGTTCCTGAGAAGGAAAGAGGGAGAGAGAGATGATTCCTAGGACTAGGATTTAAGGCTTGGTTTCACTAGTAAAGTCAGGTAGAATAAAGTTGTTTATCTACATTGTATGTAATGTTGGTAACTCTAAAGACATATCTGTTTTAATCAAAATTATAAATTTAAACTGGCTTTATTCACTAAAGATTATCTTAGATCACATAAACTTGAGAAAATATTTAAGATTGTCTATCTTTCTGAGAGTTTAAAATTTTCAATCTTACAAGCACTTTACCTTTAACCCAATTAAATAGAGCAGCCCTGGAAATACCACCCAGAGATAGAAAAATACCACACATTTATAACATATTGATGTAAGAAACAGCCAAACCTGTAGAGAATTTTTAGAAGAGTTTATTTGAGCCATACTGATAATATGTGATGGGGAGCAAGATCTAAAATGTTTAATTCAAGAGAATAACAGTTTCCAGCTTATTTAATGATTTGAGGTTAAGGAAGGACTGGAAGAAAAATTACATGAGAGTGGAAGAAAGCAATATGGGGATAAAATTGTGTGCTTTCATGTGTGTGGTCACCTGGAGTTTAGATTACAGTGCAGTTAAGATTCTGTGCTCTCAAAAGAAGCCTGAAATGATGGTCAGGTAGTATTAGATGGAGGGCATTTGAAGAGGGCATTTGAAAAGGGCATTTCAAAGGTTTGTTAACCTAGATGCACAGAAACAAGGGACAGGACTTGCTAAAGGCAAAATTAAGCCTTTAGTAAGGAAGCTGGATGCTTGAGGTGTAACTACGCAAATAGGAATTTATGATCACATCACCCTGTGAGGTTATTTTCTATAGAATCCTCTTTTCCATAGACAGATGCAAACAGAAGCCTTTTTGTCATGAGACAGGTATGATAATGCAAAGCTCAATAGTTTATCAAAGAACTGTTGAATCCAAATTTTGTTTAGGCAATTGAAGTAAATTAAATTTATCACCTTAAGTGGCTAAATCTTTACTACATTCATGGAGAAGACAATTAAGATTTGCATTTGTCCTTGACAAATCAAATTTCAAGTGACCTTTCCTCCTTGTTATTTTAAAGGTGAGAATTATCTTCCTAAAACTTGTCTTTTAAAAAGATGACCTAGATAGGACTTTCTGGAGAAGACCAGGTACATATATCAGGGGGGACCCAAAATAAAACAAAATTACCTTCTGGAGGGTGGCCTCATGATAGTACAGGCTTCCCCAGATAGGTAAGTGTTCTAGGGACTCACCTGTGTCAGTGTAGCAGCTGGCATTGCTGTGAGAGGCTACATTCAGCTTCAGTGAAAAATTTTTAGTTCTTTCAACACATTTGCCCATTTCATGATGGGTGATTTATGAATGCATGTGTCCACACTGCACACAGTGTTCAGCAGTTTTTGACCAAAAATGGCCTAGCCCTGTCCCCCACCTTCCCTATTCACCCAATCTTACCAAGTGACTTTTTTGTCTGTTTGTTTCCTTGGATGAAAAAAAGTCCTTAAAGGGAAACCTTTTGCCAATGTGAAAGATATAAAACAAGTAAATTTAAAAATGGCAGAAGCACTAAAAAATATCACAATTGAAGAGTTCAAAAACTATTTTGATCAATGGAAAAAAATGTCTTGATAGGTGTATTACATCAAAGTGAGAGTATTTTGAAAGTGACTGAAATTTGAACATGTAAGAATAAATATACAATTTAAAAAATAATAAATGTCTGTCCTCTTTCCCTGCCCCCAGTACATTTTGTAGGCCCCAGAAAAGTAAAATGCAAGCTCCTCCTTAAAGTTCTGGGTTTCCTAAGGCTAATATTGACAAGCCTTTTGAGATAAATAGAAGAGGTTTTCAGAATGGTGAAAAAGTATTAGTGAACTTCTGATTGTTTCTGGAGCCACATCTCTGGTCCTTTAAGGGCTAGATTTGTAAAACGGGATTGTTGGGGTTCTTTTAGTACTTCAGAGAATTGGGCTGCTGCCTAAATGATAGGGAATAACCAATGAATTAATCTACCAAGGGTTGAAATGTTCTTTTCCCTCTGGCTACATTTAAATTATGGGAGAAAAAGAAAAAAGAAAAAAGAAAAAGAAAAAGAAAAATGTTATATATATTATATATAATACATATATTCTATATATGTAAGAAATATATACATAATATATATGTATATGTGTGTGGGTGTAGTCTCTAAATATCAGCTTCCACTTTGGTCACATCTCAGATCAAAAGTTATTAAATGTGTCTTGGCATGTTTCAGTATAAAGAGTAAATATTGTTGGCAATATTAAACAACTCCATGGGACCAAGACAATACAAAGATTGCTGCTTTCCCAAGATCCACAGTCACTTTCAAAGGTGGTCAAAAGAAAAACAGTCTATATGTCCCAGGGAGGCAGAAAGCCAACTTAAGTTCTTAGGATGTAAAACAAGTCAAGAAAGAAGACAATAGCTGCCTTTGAGAGACAAAGGATAAGTAACCAAACGTTCTGCAGTTGGAACTGCAGGGATAACATGAAATTTTATTTTTCTCTTTTACTGGACTGAGAAGATAATCCATTTAAAAAAGAATATTTGAGAATCCTTCATGGGTTTCAGAAATTCTTTACCTGTGGTCTTTCATCTAGGAATGAAAGATATCTAAGAGAGATCCTATGTGGCCTTAGTTTTATTTTGAATAAGTAACTGTTCAGTAGTCTTTTCACAGCAGAAAGGCAGTCCAAACAGAATTACTAGAATGAGTACTCAAATAAAGGAGGATAGAGGAGAGTAATAGAAATCATGCGACTTTTGCAATGAGTCTTTTAACAACACTACTTTAGAATTTTGAAACATTTTGCAAACTTCAGCATGACAATTGAAATAGATTTCTCATTCAGCTGGCACAGTTTTAGGAACCCATATTTTCAAGGGCACTTAAACAATTTAACCAGAATTGTCCTTACAATGGCCATTGCAACTCAAGGTGTCTCAAGAGGCAGAGAGGAAGAAAGACATCAACGTATGGTTGCCTTTCACCTCCCTCCAGCCACAAACCTGGGTGGAGACCTGGCTTGCAACCTGGTTATGTGCCCTGGCTGGGAATTGAACCAGAGACCTTTGGGTTCACAGGCTGGTGCCTTATCCATTGAGCCACCAGTCAGGGCTATAGTTCTTAAACATAAAATGAGCAGGTGTCCCAAAAGGTGGCACACTCAATTTTTGGAAATAAAGGATGCCATTTATTAATATTCACTTGAAGGTCTCTATTGGACCCAGTCTAGCTCAAAGTGAGTCCAGTCCCATCCTAGACCAAGTTCTTAAGTTAAACCCAATTTAAAGTTCCACCCCTTCAAGAGGCTGAAACAGCAACTAAGTTAGTTATTAACTTTTGGTTTGATGATGTAGTTTAGCAATAATGATTTTATATTGGTCTGTTGTTTCTTTTTAACAGTAGTAGAGTCAATTTTTGTCATGTAGTCAATTTTTGTTCATATATCTACTGATTTTAAGTCCAATATACTTTGGGCTACATTTTAATTATGATTGATGAAGGACTAAACATTCAAAGAAACATTTTAAACGAACTAAACTGCTTGGACAGATGCTAGAAATGTCAAATTAGGTTGTGGTGCCAATCACAAGCAAACTCATGCCATGTGATTATGCCAATCATTGCCATGTGGAGCATTATCTAAAAGCATTCACATTTTTTAAAAAGATTTTTATTTCATTGTTTTTAGAAAGAGGGGAAAGGAGAGAGGCAGAGAGGGAGAGAGACATCAATGTATGGTTGCATTTCACCTGCCTCCAGCCACAGACCTGACTGGAGACCTGGTTTGCAACCTGGTTATGGGCCCTGGCTGGGGAATCGAACCTGTGACCTTTGGGTTTGCAGGCTGGTGCCTTATCCACTGTGTTACCAGCCAGGGGGATAAAAGCGTTCACATTTAAATTGTATTTAATCATAGTGCTAGTACCCTAAAAATGTTTTATTTTCAAAATATGTACACTTAATACAGATTAAAAAAAAGATTTTATTTATTTATTTTCAGAGAGGCAGGTAGGGAAGGAGAAAGAAAGGGAGAGAAACATCACTGTGCAGTTGCCTCTTATGCACCCCGAACTGGGGACCTAGCCTGCAACCCAGGCATGTGCCCTGGCTGGGAATTGAACCAGGGCCTCTTTGGTTCACAGTCTGGTGCTCAATCCACTAAGTCACATGAACCAGTGCAATACAGGTTTCTTTTAATTCCCACAAAATGTTCTGTGAAAGACAATATCAAGAGAATTAGAGGACAAGCCTAAGACTTGGAGAAAAAACTTTTGAAGAATATCTGATATAGTTTTTGCCAGTGTGGTTTAGTTGGTTAGAATGTTGTCCAGTCAGTGCAGGGCTAAGGGTTTGATTACAGGTCAGGGCACATACTTAGGTTGCAGTTTTGATCCCTAGTCCAAGAGGATACAGGAAGCAACCAATCAATGTTTCTCTCTCACATCAATGATTTTCTCTCTCCCTTCATTTCTCTCTAAAAACAGTGAAAAAAAAAAAAATGTCTTCAGGTAAGGGCAAGAAGAGAATATCTGATATATGATTATTATAAAAAATATAGAAATAATGTTTAAAACCTAATATAAGGAAAAAAGTGATTAAAAAATAGGCCAAAGACCTTAACAGATGTCTCACCTAAGAAGATACACAGATCACAAATAAACAGTGAAAGGATGCATCACATCATATGTCATCAGAGAAATACAAATGAAAACAGTGAGATGCTACTATATACCTATTACAATAGCCAAAACCCGGAACACTAAAAATACCAACTGCTAATGAGGATGGGGATCAACAGGAACTCACATACCTTATTTGAGGAAATACAAAATGGGACAGCCACTTTGGAAGACAGTTCAACAGCATCTTACAAAATTAAACATACTCTTAATGTAATCCAGCAGTTATGCTCCTTGGTATTTATCTAAAGGAGTTGAAAACTCATGATGTCTTTCAGTAGGTGAATAAATACTTTGGGATAGCCAAACAATGGAATGCTATTCAGTACAAGAAGAAATGAGCTCTTAAACCATGAAAAGACATGAAGGAAACCTAAATGCATATTACTAAGTGAAAAGAAGTGAATCTATAAATGCTACATACTGTATGACTTAAACTATTTATGTCCTGGAAAAAAGGCAAAATTATGGAGAGAGTGAAAAGATCAGTTGTTGCCTGAGATGGGGAATTGGAGCAGAGATGAACAGACAGAGCACATATGACTTGTAGGGCATTGAAAATACTTGAATGATATAATGATGAGTACGTTCCTATACATTTGTCTCAACCAAGGAGTGTGACTGAACATAAACTATGGACTTTGGGTGATTATGATATATAATATGTTTATCTTTGATTTAAAAATATTGAGAGAGAACCAAGATGGCAGAGGAGTAAGTGGAGCTACACTAATCTCCTCCCAGCATCAAACTGGAATTACAACTTAACTGAGAAGAAATCATATGGAATAACCAATAAAACACCAACTGGAGAGAAGCCTTATTACCACCCACAGAACAGAAGAGGACAGAACAACGTGACTGAGGTGCCTAAAACAGACCACTGATCACAGACTGATTGGATTAACAACTAAAGAAGACAAAGACAGTGGATCTCTGGTAGTATCCAACTGGCTGACTAAGCCCAGATTGGGACACCAGCTGATGTCACCAAGCGCAGAGCCAGAAAGTAAAAAAAAAGTATACCTCTATACCACAGAAGGTCACACCACTAAGATAGTAAGTCAAAGCAGACCAATCCAAGAAGCAGAAACAAACAAGAGTTATCTAAAATGAAGAGACAAAGAAATAAACCCTCATCAAAAGGAAAGGAGGAATCACCAGAAAGACTGCAAAATGAAATAGGGGCAAGCACACTATCAGATATGGAATTCAAAATAGTCATGATAGAGCAGCACAAGGAGCTCAGTGAGTTCAAAGAAAACTACACACAACTCCAGGGAAGCTACAAGGAACTTACTGAGAACTACACCAGCATTAAAAAGGACCTAGAAACCATTAATAAGAGCCAGGAGGAAATGAAGAATATCATTTCTGAATTGAAGAACACAGTAGAAGGAATCAAAAGCAGGCTAGAGAAAGCAGAGGATCAGATCATCGAGCTAGAGGTCAATGTAGAAAAAATTTCCCAGCTAGTGCAACAAAATGAAAAAGACTGGAAAAAAAAAAAAATGAAGTGATTTTAAGAGAACTACAGGACAACATGAAATGTAATAAGATGAGTATCATAGGGATACCAGAAGGAGAAGAAGAGGAGCAAGGGATAAAAAACCTGTTTGAAAAAGTAATGACAGAAAACTGTCCTAACTTGAGGAGAGAAAAAGTCATGCCAGCTCAGGAGGCACAGAGGGTCCCAAGGAAGATGAACCCAAACAGACCCACTTCAAGACACATCAAAATTAAAATGGCAAATTTCAAAGACTAGGAGATAATCCTAAAAGCAGCAAGAGAGAAACAGCTAGTAACATACAAAGGGGCTCCCATAAGGCTATCAGCTGCTTTCTCAATAGAAACACAACAAGCCAGAAGGGAATGGCAAAAAATATTTCAAGCAATGAAAAACAAAGAATACTCTACCCAGCAAGGCTGTCACTCAAAATGAAAGGTGAAAGAAGGAGTTTCCCAAACAAAAGAAGTCTAAAACAATACATCTCCACCAAACCAGCATTGCAAGAGATGCTAAAGGGTCTGCTTTAAGAAAATGAAAAAACAGAGAGACAGACAGGAACACAGGTACAAAGGTAAATGGATTAAACACACCAATCAAAAGACATAGGGCAGCTGAATGGATAAGAACCAACTTTAACTCATGAATACTTTAAAATGATCTTGTTATAAATAGATTTTACAAAATAAGATATAATTTTGTATATTACTTGTATCTGCATTACTGCAGGTTAAGTTCTATTAGATTGGGATTATTTCACAATAACTCAAAAATTGAATGTAGTTAAAGAAGAAGAAAAAAATTTAAAAAATGTATATGACACGCTTTCTTATTCACTGTTACAAAATGTGTGCTTATTTGTGATGTGTAATATATAGATTTTGTTAGCAATTTTTGTTTTAAATAGCAACCACCTGGTCATGGGTGTGTTGTGAAATCAGTCAATCTTTAGGTTAGAAAAGATGCTGAGAATGACGACCAATTTGGATGGAAGTTGCACACTACTATACTATATGATTTGTGTATATAGACAATATATATTCTCATATTAGCATGTAAGTTAGATGAGATTCCTTTCAGGGGTTAGTTTAGGACCACATAGGAAGTAAACCACAAGTTCAAAAAATAGCTAGAATACTATTCTACAAAATTATTTAAATCCTAGGGATTTTAATTTTTTACCTCAACTTAGTAGACATAATAATTTCTACTCTGGGGACCAGCTGAACACTGCAAGTGCCATTATTTCTGAAGGCTTCAACTTGTAAAACAAATGTAGAGGAAAAACAGGGTAATGAAAGAAGTAAGGCCTGTGCACAGCCTATATATATATAAGTTATATATATATAAGCCTATATATATAATAAGTTGTAGTTCCAGTAGCTTAAAATAAAGTTGAGTTGTATTATTGGAGGGGGGAGGATCTGACTCAAAAACCAAATTCATTTTTTACTATGGGTTTGGCACTGTCTCTAGGACAACTTTCACAAAAGTAAGTTCTGCAATAAACTATTCCTGTGATATAGTTCACAAAAATAGCATTCCAGAGTAAAGTAAGTATTAAAGAAGAAAAAACAGCTTAATTTGTTACAATGTATCTAAAATACTATCATTTAACATGTAATACTTATATAAACTATGGATATATTTTAAATTTTTTGTATTACCTCTTTAAAATCTATTACATTCTTTTAATACGTGTAAAAATATGTATGTGTATAGATGTATTTTTGCATGTGTTTGGTAATATTGCAATTCATATTACCTTAGAGTAATTCTTTATACAAATGAATTAATGTAGACATTTTGGAATAATGAAAAGAAAACCTTGTATTAATATGATTTGAGAAGCTGACAGAAGACAGTAATTAAATGGTGAATTGTCTGGATGTGAAAGGAAAAAAAATAAAAGTACATATTGGGGGACAGAATAGACAGGGGGATGTTAAGAAGAATAAAGGGAAATAGAGAAGCTAAAGAACTTATATGCATGACACATGGACATGAACTAAGGGGGCGTTGCTGGAGGAAATGGGGTACAGGGTGGAGGGGGCCAAAGAGGGGAAAATTGGAACAACTGTAATAGCAAATTAAATAAAATATATTTAAGAAAAAAATTAATTAAAAAAAAAGTATTATTCCAGCCAGCAATGTCACATGAAAGAAGGTATGCACGTGCAGGGGTGGGGATTTATGAGAAATCTCTACCCTCCTCTCAGCGAAACCCAAAACTGCTCTTAAAAAAAAGTCTTTAAAAATCTCATCACATTAACTCTAATGCCATACTCATCAGATAAGGATGTGTTGTAATTTTTGTTCTTTAGGCATCTTTATTTTACAGATGACATTGGGATGAAATGTACAGTCATGCACTACCAATGGCATTTCCAGTGACAGACCACATATATGACAGTATGCTTGTAAGATTCCAACAGTGCTAAATTACCTGTAAGAAATGGAAGGCTATATGGTTGAGGATGGATTATTTTTCCCCTCTGACAGAGCCATATCTGTGGGATTTGGCAACAGATTCACTCATAGCATCTCAATTATTTTAAAAAGATTTTACTTATTATTTTTAGAGAGAGGGGAAGGGAGAGAGGCAGAGAGACATCAGTGTACGGCTGCCTTTTATCTGCCTCCAGCTACAGACCTAGCTGGAGACCTGGCTTGTAACCTGGTTATGTGCCCTGACTGGGAATCAAACCAGCGACCTTTGGGTTCACAGGCCAGTGCCAATTCACTGTGCCACCAACCAGGGCTTACAGCATCTCAATTCCAAGTGCACAGATGACCTCAGTTTTGAGCCACGAACCTATTTTAGCACAAAGGAGCCAGTCCCCTAACTGCTACATATTCAGAGGGCACTACAGCCCTCCCAGATCCAGCCAGGTGGTCTTCAGAGTAAAGCATAAGTTCTTTGTTGAGGACCTGAGATCCTGTGCAAGGACATGGGTCCACAGGAGCTACCTTAACAGTATTAGGTGCCACTGCCACTTTAGTGCACCCTTTCTGTGATAGTGTGGAGCCGCCTGTCATTGTACTTTAGGAATAGTTTCAGGTTGTAAGGATGTAAAACATAGATAAGTTTTATTTCCTTTATCAATTCAACACCAGAGAGAGTGCTCTATGGAGGATAGGGTCAATGGAGACAGTAACAAATTTCCCAAGTCAAAATATTGGATCCTCAGTTGTTCACTCTCTCAATGTTAAACACCCTATTTAAAAAATAAATATCACACAGTTTCTTAATCTGACCACTGCCCCAACATGCAATAGCCAAAACACATAGCCATGGCAATCTACTGTGTTCCTGTGTCTCTCTAGCTTTATTTCTTTTTTGTACAAATCCTCAGGCCACCTTAGCTCCCTCTGACAGTCATGATTATGGTGATTAATGCCTTACCCATCATGTTTCTCCTAGATATTTCCAATTAACCCAGCCCACATCCCTGTCCACGGAGCACCATTGACAGCTTTGATATTCTATTTGTAATTCTGTTGGAAAGAAACAGGGGGAAGGCTTGTGGAACAGAGTTTATCAAGTCCCTGGTAGTGTACAGTAATGTCCTAGGCATTAATACTCACACACCAATCACTTCCTCATAGAAAAACCACCAGTCCTGCAAGATTCATTTATGGTAAATACCTTATACAATTGCCTACAATATTCAGTATAGTAATATGCTGTAAAGGTTTGCAGCTTATGAGCAATAAGCTATACCATATAGCCTAGGTATGTAGTGGGCTATACCACCCAGATTTGTGTGAGTACACTCTATATTTATGCGATGATGAAACTGCCTGATGAAACATTTATTAGAGCATATCCTCATCATTAAGAGGCATACGCCTGTATTAAGTGATCAGAATTATGAGATACTTTTGTATTTGGTATAATTTGGTTCTATTCCTTTGTTCTTTTGTCCCAAATGTATGTTAAGATAGCTCACAATGAAAAATAAAATGCAGCTAGAAAAAAAAAATTAAAACACATGAAAATGACGAAATCAACAAGTATTTGAACATAAAATGGAGCCAGACTTCAAACTAAAGTATCTGCTAATGCCTGCTTTGGGTGATTAGCAGTCAAAGAAATAAAAAGTGGTCAGTTACATATTTCTCTGTGTTTCAGTGACCAAAATGAAGTAGTAATTGAGTGGAAGCACAGCTATTGCTGACACTTAAATCAGACACATTTTTCTGGAGGATCCTTATTAAGAATGAATTAATTGGTATAAAAGCCAGTGACCTCAACATTATTCTTATCAACTACATAACAGTGAGTTTCATCTGCTTCAGTGAAGGTTGATGAATCCCAAGCATCAACAACAGGTGAGAAGCAATTATTCTAGAAATGTGCTCCTTAATCTTTAACACACACACACACACTCATACCCCCCCCCACACACACACACTCACTTGGAATGTTGTTAAAATAGAACCTCTTTCAACAGATCATGAATATGGCCAGATAATCTGCATTTATTAAATGCTCCCAGGTGATAGTGATGCTGATGGATGTGGACCCACTTCCAGTATCAAGGTTCTGGCTAGAAACCAGTTTAATATCATTTAAGTCCTCTGCTACTCTGGATTAATCCATATTTAGAGCATCTGAAAGAATGTTCAGTCTGAGTATTTTTTCAAGTAATCCTTTATAACTGTTGTTTTCTCATCTGAGCATTTGATAGATCTTGGCTAGAAGTGACTTCGAGTTTGTTGTCTTTGACAAGAGCCTGAAATATGGCTTTTGTCAGGTAATTCCCTTTAGCCTTAATAGAGAGTAAAGCTGGGGCTGACATGCTCTTGTGAAAAATGAGAAAACTAACGGAGCCTGAATACAAAGTCATCCCTCTCCTGCTCAGAGTTAAGCCCAGAAGTACCCCAAGTAGAAGTAAGATTTTTCTAAGAAATGTAAAAATCCAGTTTGCAAAGTAATTTGGGAAAGCAATTCCACTTTAGTATATACAACTTGGAGAAATTTTTTCACACATGTACAAGGAAATGTAAGAGTATGTTCAACGCAATATGTTCAATTGCAAAAAAAATTAGAAAGAATTAGATATCCCTCAGAAAGGAAATGGATACATAAATTCTAATTTTTGATTCACAAAAATATTAAAACAATTAAAGTGAATAGGCTATATCTTTATGAGACAAAATGGATATACCTCAAAATATGTGGATAGTGAACAAGAAAAGTTACAGAATATTACATACACTATGAAACCACTTAAGTAAAAACTAAAAATAATTTATACTATTTTTGAATGTATATGAGTATATATATGGTAAAGTTTTACAAACATGAACCTACAGCAGCAAGTTGCCTACAGTGCTTACCTCTGAGGACAGAGGGAGAATAAGAGCAGGAAAATGGCTCCGGGCTAGAGAAGATAGATGACCTCAAGTCTGTCATATTTCATTTCTTATAAATGAGATTATTAGCCCTGGCTGGTGGCACAGTGGATTGGCGTTGGCTTGCGAACCCAGAGGTTGCTGGTTCAAATTCCATCCAGGGCACATAACCAGGTTGCAAGCCAGGTATCCAACCAGGTCTGTAACTAGAGGCAGGTGAAAGGCCTCCACACATTAATGTCTCTCTCCCTCTCTGCCTCTCTCCCTTCCCCTCTCTCTAAAAATAGTAAGTAAAATCTTTATTAAAAAAAAAAAGTAATAAACAGATTTTAAAAAAAGAAATGAGGCTATTGTGATGATACCTGTGGTATGTAGAATCTAAAATGGCTCACAATAATGTTTACCTCCTGGTATTTAATACAGGGTAATGTCACCCCTCCCCTTGTGAGCTGCAGCTAGTTACCTGCTTCTGGAAAATAGATTATGGCAAAAATAATGGAATATGACTCTCAACATTGGGTTACAAAAGACTCTGGCTTCCATCTGACTTCCATTCTAAAGAAGAATGATTAATCAGGACCCCAATATCTTTTTAAAAATATTTTATTTATTATTTTTAGAAAGAGAGGAAGAGAGAGGCAGAGAGGGAGAGAAGCATCAATGTATGGCTGCCTTTCACCTGCCTCCAGCTAAGGTCCTGGCTGGAGACCTGGCTTGCAACCTGGTTATGTGCCCTGGCTGGGGAATCGAACCAGCGACCTTTGGGTTAGCAGGCTGGCACCTTATCTATTGATCCACCAGACAGGGCAGGACCCCAATATCTTGGTTGACTATAGTATTTGGCTGCCTAGAAAATACCAGTCTTTATACCCAAAGAACCCTGAAACATCAATTCATAAGAACCTATGTACACCTATGTTCATAGCAGCACTATTTACAATTGCCAAGTGCTGGAAACAGCCTAAGTGCCCATCAGTGCATGATTGGATCCAAAAACATTGGTACATTTACACAATGGAATTCTATATAGCAGAAAGAAAGAAGGAACTTGTACCCTTTGCAACAACATGGATGGAACTGGAGAGTATTATGCTTAGTGAAATAAGCCAGTCAGTGAAGGACAAATATCATATGATCTCACCCATTACGGGACAATAATGAACAAAACTAACAACAAGCAAAACAGA